>JAJEJO010000605.1:230253-271100 GCA_020662805.1 Glaucomys volans | reverse complement strand
CCACATGCCCTTTGCATGTCTTTGTGAAGCGAGTTGTCAGTGGCTGCCGTGAAGGAAAGCAGGCACTGCATGCAGGTCAACGTGCAAGAGGAAATGAGAACCTGGTTCCAAGGAGTGAGGAGTTGCAGGGTGCCCAGGCACACCACAACTCTACTAAGTAACTGTCCTTAGGAAATTGAAAAAATACTATTTTTTTTCTTTTGGAAAGAAAGAAGGAACTAGCACACATCCATGCCCTCAGGGCCACTGTCCAAATAAGTAAGTAAATAAATGGAGAAAATAACAATGCTAGCAGAAATGAGACGAGTTTTCAGAGCTCCTGTGCTGTGTGGGTGGGATGCACGTGGGGCACTGGCTGTGGAAGGCTGTGCGGATGTCCTGGAAGATTTAAAAATGCAACTGTCCCACGAAGCAGCAGTGCCCTGGGAGGACATTCACCCCAAAGAACTTCACTCAGAGCCTCCCAGGGAAATCTGTACATCCGTGTTCACAGCAGCAACACTCAGGTCAATCAAAGAGTGGACACAGCCCAAGCCCCTCAGCCGTGCAGAGGAGGGAAGCCTGACACGGCTGTGACCAAGAGGAGCTTAGCCACCATGCTATGGATCCAGCCGGCTGAGAGGGCACCACACACTTCCTCTTACGTGCACGCACCTGGGGCATCAAACTCAGAAACTGGAAAGAGTGGCCAGGAGCCAGGGCCAGGTGGGGGTTCTGTGATGGGTGTCGCTCAGTTCTGTAAGACTAAGGAACGCTGCCGGCAATGGGGGTGCCTGGGGGCCTGCAATGTGTGCACAATGTCACCCAAGTATCCCTCAAACACAGTTAAAATGATGAATACCAAGTTATGCATACGTTACCAGTTTTAAGAACAGACCATGTAAAATTCAAAGCCCATGTTCAAGGATTAGCATTAGTAAAGAAGAAAACTCCTACATATGTGTATTCTGCTGAATTTCTAAGGAGTTGAGCCTACTCAATATTCCTGACCCAGCAGTGCCACCTAGCAGTGACAGTGGCGCTTGGTGAGATCGCAGCCTTGCCTCTAAAGCGAAAACAGAACAGCACGTGTTTCCCACTGGAATGCTTCAAGCTTTTCTTTCTTGTTGCATAAGATTTTCCCCAAGGGTCGATGGATGCATGCTTGGCTCTGGTGGTCAGTGCATGAGGGTGGACATCCTGCAGCTCTGGTGTGGACATGGCCGTTAGGTCCCGGCCAGATCCCACATCCTGCTCATCTCCCTGTGAGGTATGGTACAGGAAATCAAAGAAACAGGTAGGAAGGGGATGTAAAGGAAGGATAAAGAAATAAAATTTTAATCCAGAAGTTCCTCATTCACTTTCATGACTCTCACTCCGTAACCCATGCTTGTCACTCCCAAATTCCTGGGAAATCTGTTAATTTTTTTTTTCTACCAGGGATTGAACCCAGGGGTTCTTAACTACTGAGCCCCATCCTCAGCCCTTTTTTATGTTTTAGAGACAGGGCCTCACTAAGTTGCTGAGGTTGGCTTTGAACTTGTGATCCTGCTGCCTCAGGCTCTGGAGTTGCTGGGATTACAGGCGTGTACTGCCACGCCCAGCTATAAATTTGTTAACCATAAATTTACTCATTTATAAAAATCACCCTGTGCACTGTTAATTACCCCACCAATAAACAGATTAAGCAAAGAGAGATCTGATATTTTGAGAAGCCTATATATAATCCAGGGGACTTTGCAGTGTTTTTGATCAATTCATGGAGACCACATCTGCCTGAGAGTCCTGAGATGGCCAGAGTGAGGTCCCCACACTTCCCCATCCCCACCCCCTGCAAGTTCCTTTAGAAGAGCCAGGAAGCCCGATGTGAATCTGTCCCTTGAGATGGACCACGGTCTCCCTGAATGTGTCTCTAGGGACATGTGCTGAAAGTCTTTTCCATCCCAGACGTTAAGGATCCTGCGTCCTGAGCCAAGTTCCCTCCTCTCTCCAGGAACTGCTCAGGACCCTCTTCCTGAGGCATCTCTTCCCCATGGTGCATGCCCAGGTGCCTAGGGGAGAGTACAGTGAGCACTGCTGTCCCCAGCAGCCCCAGCTGTGGTGAGCAGGGTCCTGGGCATCTGCATTTTAGAGGGACCACTGGGCTCAGAGAAGGTTTCTAGGTCATCTGGCCCTGAGCCCAGGCCTGCATCACCAGCCCAGTCCTGTCCCTGAGCTCCAGGGGATGTGTCCCGTGCTCATTCAAAGGAGGGACTCCAAGGCTGCAGTCCTTCTCAGCCCTTGTGGTTGGGCACTGGGTTTGGATTGTCCTAATTAGGTGGAAAGGGGCCTACAAGTACAATTTGTTAATGGAGCCCTCTCCAGAAGTCTCTTTCAATGCCCCCTGCCCCCCCCACCCCACCCAGAGATGTGGAGATACACCTGGATGATCAAGGCCTTGAAAGTAACAGTCAAGATTTCATGGATCGGTGTCATGCCCAATGGTTAAGCAGATGGGAAGAGAAGACCGTTTGCTAGGTTAGCCAAGAGAAGGGGCTTGCCAAGCCCAGGTGGACCACTGGGGAAGTTCTGCCAAGGCCAGGACCTAATGTGTGGTGCATCCTGACCTAGTTGCTTACCCATTTCGTTAAAATAGCTCTTTATTATTATTATTATTTTTCAGTAATGTCTTAGGTGGATTAAGTACAGGGTATACCTTTTTTTTTCAAGCTGAAAATGCCACTTTTTTGAGGGGGGGAGCGGTTTTGCGGATTGAACCCGGGACGCTCCTCCACTAAGCCATATCCCCAACCCTTTTTATTTTTTATCTCGAGACAAAGTCTTGCTAAGTTGCTGAGGGTGGCCTGGAACTTGCGAAACTCCTGCCGCAGTCTCCGGAGTCGCTGGGATCACAGGCGTGCGCCAAAAAGGGTCACAAACTTAGGAGTGCTCCTCTGCATGAGACCCCGCCACCGCAAGGGTGCGGCCTGGGGGCCACCAGGTGACCCCGCACTCACCCCATTAACGGGCGGGCGGTGACAGGGAGCCCCAGGTTGGACAGCCAGACGCCAGCGAGGACGCTGGACAGCGCGGGCGCGGTTCCGCGTCGTCGGGCCAACCCCTTCGCCCCCTCCGCGCCGCGCAGCTGGGCGCCCGGGAGACTCAGCGTCTGCGGGTCCAAGGGCCTCCCGCAGCGCACCCGCCGGGCGGTGCAGACCGGCCTCCGGCGGTGCCCAGGTCGCCTTCCCGCGCAGTCAGCCCCGGGCGCCTCGGCCCGCACTGCGAAGGCAGGGCGCCAGCGCCTCCCGGGCAGCAGTGCCCGCGATGCTGTGCAGTTGGCGCGCGGGCGGGTGCGCGCGGGGCAAATGGGGGTCTGCCTGTGCAGGTGGCTGACAGCAAGGAGCTCCACTCGGTTTAGGCTCGCCTAATGCACGAGTCTGTCCCGCCTTCCCTCCTTTCTTCCTTTCCCTCTTCCTTCCCTCCTCTTTTCCTCCTTCCTTCCCTTCCCTTTTCCTTCCTTCCCCTCTTTCTTCCTTCCCTCCTCCTTCCCTCCTTCCTTCTTTTTCCTCTTCCTCCCCTCCTTCCTTCCCTTCCCTCCTTCTTCCTTCCCCCTTCTCTCCCTCCTCCTTCCCTCCTTCCTTCTTTTCCCTCTTCCTTCCCTTCTTCCCTTCCTTCCATACTTCTTTCCTTCCTTCCATCCTTTCTTCCTTTTCCGCCTTCCTTCCCTCCTCTCACCTTCCGTCCTTCCTTCATTCCTTCCCTTCTACCCTCCCTTCCATCCTTCTTTCCTTCCTCCCTTCCTTTCTCGCTTTCCCTCTTCCTTCCTTTTCCTCCTTCCTTCCCTCTTCTTTCCTTCCCTTCCCTCCATCCTCCCCTTCTTTCTTTCCTTTCCTCCTTCCTTTCTTCCCTCCTTCCCTTCCTTTCTTCCTTTTGCTCCTTCCTCCCTTCTTTCATTTCTTCCTTCTTCCCTCCCTCCTTCCCTCCTTCCTTCCTTCCATGGCCATCTGGGAGTTGTAGTTTTGACCCCCCAGGCACGGCCAGTCAGTTGATTGTTGCGCAGGCGTGCACGCAAGGCCTTCTGGGAGTCGTAGGCCATGGGCTGCTTGGGCGCTCCTCAGCTTATGCGCAGGCGCAGGCCGCGCCGGCGTGTGTGCTTCGGCCTAGGCTTTGGCCTCGCTCCGCTGAGCGAGGCAGGGTCCCCAGGATCTGCGAGGGCTAGGAAGGGCTGCGGACCAAGGGGAGGCTGACCGGACTCCACCGGCCCCCGCGGGAGCCGCCTGGGGCCTGCGCCGGTGGTCCCAGCGGGGGGGGAGGGGGCGCTGTTATACGCGCATGCGCGAGCGCGTGCGTGGCTGCTTGTGCACGTTCTTGAGCCACTGGCCGGCACCCGTGCAGGTGTGACTGTGCGCACACCTCGTTGCGGCGGCACCTGCCCGAGCAGGTGTGTGACAGTGCGAGCTCGTCCCCACGCATCCTTGTTTGCACCTGCTAACTCCAGTGAAGTGTCCTGTCTGCAGGTGAAACAGGGTGTGTAACTTGGCATGTGTGCATGCGTTTGGGCATCTCTGCATATCACGCCACACGCAGTCACGCAGGGGTGTGGCTGACTCTGAGTACGAATGGAACTTGTCTTCTTGGGTATGAGGTGTAGGATCCCCCGTCTGTGTGACCAGGTGTGCAACAGTGAAGGATTAGTCAGACCCCTGTGCTTGCTAGCACGACACTAGGTGGCCCCATGTGCCTGTCATTCTGTACATAGAGGGCCTGCAGCTGTCACGGTGTGTTTGTGAGACACAGGGCTGGCACGCAGTGTTGCTGTGTGTGATCTGCACAAGAGGAAGACCATGCCCACGTGGACTTTGCTGTGTTGGAGCTGTGCCCACAAAGTACCCTGGTGCCTGTGGCCAGGTGTGCTCCTGTGGGTAGTTCCCAGCACATGGCCTGCCTGTGGTGGAGAGGGTGGCACATGCAACCTTGACCCCTGAGTGTACTGTTCACTTGGGGACAGTACACATGTGCCCCAAATCCCATGAGCAGGCATGAGTGCTGCAGGTGCCTGTGGGGCATGTATGTTCCTGCCTATGTACATGCATGTGATATAACTGGCCCCTGGGTTATGATTACATGTGACTATGTCACACTCTGACATAATGCATGTGCCCATCTGTGATGTGAAGTGAAAAAAATTTGGTCATTGTCCCCAGTTCCTGGCATACAGCTTCTAAAACTATTTCCTTAGTGATGGGGTGAGAGCAGCATCTTCCATTATTCACTATGCTGAAACCCCTTTCAATCAGCCCTGTGTTTATGCTAATAAGTTGACTCCTGGTGGGCCTCTGGGTGGCCTCTGGTGGGAGCCCGTTGCCAGGGGAACCCAGCCTGATCGAAGCATTGCAACCTTCATCTCCAGCCCCACCCCCACATGCACACCCAGGGGCTGGAGGTTGAGGTCATCACCAGTGCCAAGGGTGGAATCAGTCATGTCTACAATGAAACCTCCGTAGAACCCCTAAAGGTTAGGGTTTGGAGAGCTTCAGTTTGGTGGACACAGCACACCAGCAGAAAACGTGGACACTCACGTCCCACCCAGTGTCCTTTGCCCTATGCATCTTCCGCTAGGCTGTTCCTGAGCTGGATCCTTTACAGTAAACAGTAGGCAGAGTACTTCTGAGTCCCACGAACTCATCAGGCAGACTGTCCACCACAGGCAGGGCTTGTGGGAAGCCTCACCATGGCTTCCCCCACCTTGTGGCTGGTTGGCTGGTGTACCTGCCAGCCTGAGGGGATGAGGAGCTGGTTTGGTGTGGGCAAGACTCCCTAAGTGTTGGAAGTGGAGAGTTTCCTTTACCACCTGGAGCATGTCTGTTCCCCATCCTGGGCTCCTGCCCCAGGTTTAGCAACCACTCACCATCATCACATCCTCACTGGCCACCTGTGTCTGCCCAGCCTCTACCTTCATGGTCTCTGGTTCTTTCTCCTGCAAATGCCAACTGGAAGCACAGCAGCTACAAGGAAGGTCACACCTGCAGTGATAGGACCTGATGCTCCCTGGACCTTGCAGTGAGTACCGCTGCCTGCTTTGGAGCCCCATGTGCAGATGGGGCCTGGGGGCGGCCTCTGGAGCTGGCATGGGCACTGAGACCAGCCCAGCCCAGCCCCCACCACAGGGCCTTGCTGCTGCGCACACAGGGTCCGGTGCACTCTGACCCTCACCGCTGCCAAACTCCATCTCCTGTTTTATGCCTTGGTTGCTCTGCTCCAGCACACACACCGCCCCCCGCCCCCGTGGCAGACCTGCATCAGGACCTTAGCGCGTGAGGTTCTCAGCCCAGAATGTTCACTCATCATCCCCCGCCCCAGAGTCTCCAGGCAGAAGTCTCTGCTCCATGTGGCCCAAGCTGTGGGAGGGGCATCCCAGGCACAGCAGAAGCCCCTGCAAAGGCCCTGACTACTTCTGTTCAGGACACTGCACTGCAGGCCGGGTGACTCCTGAGCAAGGCACGTGTGCCCTGTGGCTCTGAGGCCGGAGCCTGAGTCAGATGGGGGGGAAGGGCACCTCCTCACTGCTCTCTTCCTCCTCTTATAGGGACACAAATCCTGTCTCTGGCCCCATCCTCATGGCCTCTGCCCAACTCTCTCAGGCTCCAAGGCCCCACCTCCAGAAACCACCACCTTGAGGCAAGGGTTTCAACACAGGCATTTGGGGGACACGATCCAGGCTGTAGCACAGGTTACAGGCAGGTTGCTTTCTGATTTTTCTTATTTTATGCTTTTTTTTTTTGAGGGGGCCAGGGCTCTTTTTGAACTTGTTTTCAGATCCCCAGTTCAGTGAGTCCCAACCAGGGATGATTTCATTCCATGAACACCTGGCAACATCTAGAGACATTTTGATTGTCACAACCACAGAACACCAATGGCATCCAGAGTGTGGAGACTAGGGGCGCTGCTCAACCTTCCAGAACACGCAGGGTGAACAGCAGGGCAAAGAACCATTGACCCAAAATGTCGGGGTAGGCAGGTTCAGGGAGCCGGCACAAAGCCCTTCCCAGGCCAGCCCCTCCATTTCCCAGCCCAGGGCAAATGACAACGCTGTTGAATTTTTTTTTTTCTTTCAGATCCAGAGAGGAGCTGGAAGGTCAAGGCAGCACCCTGGGGAGCAGGATGGAGGGGACCTTGAATGTAGCCCTCCAGGGCTCAGAGCTGGGAGGTACCTGGAAAGAGGAAGGCGAGTTTGAGGACCTACAGGAAAACCAGGAGAGCCGCCTGAAGCCAGTGGCCCACAGGGGAGAGGCTGCAGGGGAGGCGGTCCAGGAACACGTAGCAACCGGCCAAGCTGCAAGAACATCAAGCCCTGCCGCCACCCAGGTGGACATCCCCAGCAAAACCTGGGCCTGGAGGCGCGGTGCGCCAAGGAACAGCCTGGAGCAGAAGGGCACGGGCGCTGGCACCGGGGAGAAAGGTGGAGGCCCCAGGATGCCGTGGAGGTGAGAGGACTGGGGGAAGGCCTTCAGATACTGTTCGGCGTTCATCCTGCACCAAAGGATCCACACAGGGGAGAAGCCGTTCACCTGCCCTGAGTGCGGCAAAGCCTTCAGCCAGAGCGAGCACCCGACCCTGCACCAGCGCACGCTCACAGGCGAGAAGCCTTACGCCTGCCATGACGGCGGGTAGGCCTTTAGCCAGGGCTCCTACCTGGTGTCGCACTGGCGCACACACACTGGCGAGAAGCCTCACCGGTGCGGGGACTGCGGCAAGGCCTTCACGCACATCATACACCTGACGCAGCACCGGCGTATGCACACGGGCGAGCGGCCCTATGCCTGCGTGCAGTGCGCCAAGGCCTTCCGCAGCCGCTCGTCCCTGATTGAGCACCAGCGCATCCACGCAGGCGAGAAGCCCTTCGAGTGCTCGCAGTGCGCCAAGGCCTTCCACTTCTCCTCAGCTCAGGCGCTCATCCGCCACCAGCGCAATCACACAGATGAGAAGCTGTACGGCTGCAGCCAGTGCGCCAAGGCCTTCACGCAGATCACGCACTGGACGCAGCACCGGCGCACGCACACGGGGGAGAAGCCCTACGTGTGCCCTGAGTGCCGCACACCCTTCAGCCAGAGCACCTTGCTGGCCGAGCACCGGCGCATCCACATGGGTGAGAAGCCCCACCAGTACCAGGCCTGCGGCAAGCGCTTCAGCAGCCGCTCGCACCTCCTCCAGCACCACATGTTGCACACCGGGAGCGGCCCTACCGGTGCCCGAAGTGCCCTGCCGCCTTCAGCTACGTGTCGTCCCTCATCGAACACCAGAAGACCCACACGGGGGAGCGGCCCTACCAGTGCCAGACCTGCGGCAAGGCCTTCAGCCAGGGCGAGTCGCTCACGCTGCACCAGCGCGCACACGGACGAGCGGCCCTACACCTGCCTGGAGGGCGGCAAGGCCTTCCGCAGCCGCGTCTACCTGACCCAGCACCACCAGGGAGCGGCCCTACGAGTGCGGCGCTCTCCTGGGCGCTCACTCGACACCAGAGGACGCACACCCACAAGGGGCCCTACCCGTGCGGGAACACCTTTTCCCTGCTGCCACGCGTAACCTGAGTACTCATCGGGAGGATAGGCCTGCCCTCAGCAGGGCCCTAACAGACACGGCCGTGGACATGCAAGAGAGTAAGAGCTGAGACACAAGGAGGGCCTCTTACACCTCGTGTTCACACCTCAGTTCCAACCTTGGCACTATGGGACAGAGGCTGTCCCACATGTCCCTATGGTGTCCTGTAGAAGCCAAGGCTCAGAGAACTTAGGTTACTTACCAGAGGTCACACAGTGAAGAACACATGGCTGGGACTGAACTCCACGACTGACTGCTGGAGCAGCCTTAACCACCTCCTGGCAAACTTGTAAATGTGCAAAGGCAGGTAGACCCACAGAAATGCCCCCAAGTCTCTGGCTGGCCTTTTAATTGCTCATGTTGTGATCTAATAGGCACCTGTTCAATAAATGTAATTTAAAAAATGAGAGTAAGAGGTTCCACTCTTTGGGTGAAATTGCATATTTACTAAAGGAGCAGTCTGAAAAAGAAATCTGGATCTAAGATAGAAAGTGTGCTTAGAGAAAAGGAGCTGGAGGAATCCAGAGCAGGAGGGGCCCTTCCAGGAGGAAGTGGTTCTGCCCACAGACCTGCAAAGGGTGATAATTTTTTTTTTTTTTTGGAACTGGAGACTGAACTCAGGGGTGTTTGACCACTGAGCCACATCCCCAGCCCTATTTTGTATTTTATTTAGAGACAGGGTCTCCCTGAGTTGCTTAGGGCCTCGCTAAGTTGCTGAGGCTGGCTTTGAACTCGCGATCCTCCTGCCTCAGCCTCCCAAGTCGCTGGGATTACAGGCATGCGCCAAAAGGGTGACATTCTAGAGTGACCCCGTCTCCTATCCTGTAAGGAAGCCCCTCCCCCATCCGCAAGACCTGCCTTTTTGTGGCTGTCAGTCAGCTCTTATGTGTAAAAAGTCAGCAGGAACTCAGTTGTCCCTCTGATATTTCTTCTGCACCGGCAGGTCAGCTGGGTGGTTCTGTGGGTCTGAACCAGGCCTGACAGACCTTAGCTCTCTTGGGCACCGTGGTCAACTGTGGATCCTGTGAGGGCTCTAGTCCAGGAGGGTGCAGCGAGCCACATTCAGTGGTCCTCCCTGTGACTCACAGCTAATCTGGGTGTGTTCTTGTGGCCCAGCAGGGGCTGAGCATGGATTCCCCAGTACACAGTTCCAAGCCCCTGATGGTTGAGCTTCCCAGAGCAGTTTCCAGAGCTGCACCCAGAGCAGCATAGGGAGAAGCCTCTCCTTACAGGCTTCTTATGCCTCTGGACCCAGCTATTGAGTCACTTTCACTAGAAGAAAAGTTTGAAAATGGTATAATTAATCTAAAAACCATTTCAAGGTTTGAAAATAACCGAAACACACATTGTCTTTAACGTGAATAATGGGGAAAGCTAAGAGCCATCCATCCACAGGGAGAAGTCCAGACAGAGGCAAGCTCTGCAAGCACACCGGCCTCAGACAGACAGCACTCGGCCACAGGGACAGATGCCTCTGGCTTCTGCCCATCTTGGAAGCCTGAGCAAGAACTGGGGGCCGGAGGTCACTCTGCTAGTTGTTTTTTTTTAATCCGCATCCTGCATCTCCTGCACAGGTCTTGGCACGCAGGAAATGTCAGGCTGAGGAATTAATAAGTCCAAAACTTTGTCCAGGCCCTGTTGCCCTTCAGGGACCAACAGCTGGTGCCTCCCTGTGACCCACACGTCACAGCCTGGAACTCAACACACAGTAGGTTCTCAAGAATTGCTGAGGATCAGCATGAATAGGTGTACAACCCCAGCACCAGAACCTGAGCCATTCAGAGTCAGGGACCACACAGTACTCCCTTCCCTGTGCCCCACGCAGCCCAGTACTGTCCTGGCACACAGTAGGTCCTCATGAGATGCCAGATAAGCAGGTGAACCTCCTCAGTACCAGCACAGGAGCCAGCAGAGTGAAGAACCATATGATCTGTGCCTCCCTCTGACCCAAACTTTGCCCAGTCCAGGCCTCAGCACACAGTAGGTCCTCAAGAAATGCCCAAGGTCCTAATGAATAACTGTGCACTCCCAGCACCAGCCCTAGAGCCATTAAGGGTCAGGGATAACACAGTGGGCTCCTCCCTCTGCCGGATACATCACCCAGCCTAGAACTCAACACACAGTAGGTGCTCTGGAAGTGTCGGGCAAATGGATGAACGAGTGAAGTGGAACCCTAGTTTACAGTTATGGGCAAAGTTCAGTCACACCCGACAGCAGGTGAACCCTCAGCTTATGAAGCCAGCAGTTGGATCCTTCTGCGATCCCCATGAGGCTGAGGACCAGGCCAGGGCTGTGGGCGGGGCGGGCAGGACCGGTCTATGCCCAGGAGCAGCCTAGTGGGAGTGCGCAGGCGCAGGGGTAGTGCGCCTCTCCACCTGAGCAAGCGTTGGGCTGTGCGGGTGGGTCGGGGGTTTCCACTCCGAGCCTTGGGCACCCGGTGCTTCTTGGGCACTGCCTCAGTGTTGACTGATCCGCTGGCGGTGAGCTCCTGGCCCTGCAGGGGAGCAAGAGTCTGCCCTGAATCCCTCCTGCTGTTTAGGGTCTGCCCTGAGTCTCCACGGCTGTGCAAGGACTGAGGAGGGAGCCAAGCCTCAGGCCTCCAAAGGAATCATTCTAAAGAACACTTCGGAGCTTGTGAATCTCAAGGATTGACAGAGAAGGTGATGAGGAAAGGGAATTAGCATGCACGGATGGAGCACAGGATGCCAAGGCGCCCGCGAGGGCAGCATGCAGCAATTCTGTCAACCCCAAGCCGTCGCTTCGGGAGAGGATGGCCCATCCTCAGTCCGTCAGTTTCGGAGGCGGCCACGGGGCAGGCCGAAGGGGTGTCCCGCACTTCCCTGTGACCTGGGCCTTGCGGAATTCACTGGCATCCCCTGCAGATGCTGCCCAGACGCTACATCCTGATGCCACTCTGGGTTCACGACCACTCCCTCCGGAAGCCACCTGGAGGCCGATGCCCAAGGAGCTCTACGGTCACCGCCCTACAGTGGAGTTGCCCCAGGTCAAGAGGCCAGCGCAGGAGGCATGCAAGGGGCGTGCTGCCCAGGGGCTGGGGCCTCTCCACGGGGAGACGTCCAGGAGGGGCCCCTAAGACCTAAGATGAGACCAGCTCCCGGGAACAGGTACGGT
This sequence comes from Glaucomys volans, assembly GCA_020662805.1. NCBI lineage: Eukaryota > Metazoa > Chordata > Mammalia > Rodentia > Sciuridae > Glaucomys > Glaucomys volans. The sequence goes on along the minus strand of JAJEJO010000605.1, from coordinate 259,412 downwards.
GTGCGTGTGAGAAGCAGCCAGGAGGCCGGTTTGGCTAGTTGGAGGCCACAGAGAGCAGCGAGGCTGGCACGAGCAGGACAGGAGACCGGCGTGAGGAGTGTGGCCCGCAGGGGCAACCAGGGAGACTGAGCGGCGACATTGTGCCTAACTCGGGCATCTGGCGGTGGTACAGAGGAACCCTGGGCGTGGGCGGATGCTTCCACTGCTGATGCGGGGAGGGTGCTGCTTAGCACCCAGCCCAGGGACCAGCCGTCGGCTGTGGCTCCCTTGTGGTCCTGAGCCTCTTCACACCCACAGCCTCCACAGACACCCTGCACTGGGGCAGCCCACTGAGCCCCTAGAGAAAAGATATACACACACGCAGGCACGCACCACACACACCACTCACACCACACACAGCACACACATCACACAAACAACATGCATCACACACACATGCACACATGATTTTTAAAGGAGCAGAATGATACTACCAACCAGATTAGATGAGGATTAAGACAAGGGCTGAGTTGAAGAAAATGGTTTCATATTTGAAAGAAGATTCAGAGTCAGGTTTTAACTGACATTTATTGAGTGCCTACTGTATGACTGGAACTGTGTTTGGTGTATTACATTTATTGCCCATTTGGCTCAGACAGCAGTGCTGGACTTATTTGCATTGATTTACACAGCTATTGAATACATAAAGCCAATATTATAAAAATAGATTGATAAACCAATGGCACGAACAGATTTTCACACCATCTTAGTTTCTGACAGATGCAGCCGGCCAAGGCAAATAACATGTGGATCTGAACAACACAACCGACGTGCCTGGCCCCTTAGCAGACACCCAAGAGTTCTAGATCCTACAGACACAGAACACATGTCCATCTTAAATGCTCCTGAAACTTCACAATACATGGACATGTCTGGGCTACAATAAGAGCTTTTTGCAATGTCTGGAAAGCAGATATATTATAGGCCACGTTCTCTGCTCACAGTGCAGTAAAACCAGAAACCAAACTATTTTAAGCAAAACATGAGCCAAATCACTGAGTTTCAAAGTGCTCTCTAGGAACACTAGGTGAAAAAAACCTACATAAACAAGAACATGAATCACCAGACTCTGAGATGCAGCCAAGGCTATATTCAGAAGTACATTTATATTGTGAAATATTCTATTATTGCAAATATAAAAAGAATATAGATTCAGTATTCGGCTTAAAAGTTGAGTTGAGGAATAAAAACAATAAAAATAAATAGAATATATATTTTTAAATGAATTGAAAATGAGGAAATAATGGATATAAATAAATCCTTATACTGACTCTTACAAGAACAGTAATCAGCCTGTTAAAACTTTGACATCAAATTATGAGTAAACCACAGAAGTTGAAAGGAAAATGGGGATGGAACAGAACACAGAGAAAGTTTCTGTTTAGTTGTAAAAAGGACACCTAACTAAGGTGGCTATCTGAAAGTCCATGGAATGAAAACCCTTTAGGGGATGAACCATCAAAAGGAAGCCAGATGCAGAGGGTCTGGACACACTGAGAAAGCCGCCCACGAGTGAGCTGCCGCTTCCCTCCACGGCTCTAGGACCCGCCTCCTTTATTGGCGAATTCTTCTCAACCGCCAAGGGCTTGAGACTTCTCAAACTATAGAAAGTATTCAAAAGCACAGAAAAGAGCAAACCGTACTCAAGCCTTCTGGGGATGCAAGCCAGCCATGACGCCGAGACTTTACAAAGACAGCACCGATCTCACTTGTGAGCAGAGGCAAGAGTCCCACGTAAACCACAGAGAAGCAGAGCTTGGTGTGCAAAGACGGGCGCACCACGGCCTCGGACTGTAAGACCTGTGGTGTGAGGAAGCCCCCAGATTCCACAGACCTAAGCTGGCTTCACCTTCTCTGAAGTTAGCAGGAGTCTTCTGATTGGTGACATCGTGCAATTAATTACTATTTCTCTTTCTCAGTGGTATATAAACTAAAATGTCTTCTACAATCAGTGAAGTCTTGATTTCAATGCAATACAGTAATGCAAAACCTCATACCAAAAGTTTTTTTTAATCATCTCAATGAATGTTTGAAAGGCATTTGATAATAATTAATACTCATTCCTGATTTTTAGCCTAGACGCGTCCTTAAAATAACACAGGGTATCTATATGAAAACAACAGCCACCGTCACAGTTAAATGTGAAACATCATGGGCATCCCCGTCAAAACCAGGAACAGAAACAGCACGCACACCACCAGGACTATGGTCGTTTGCTGTGGAGCTTTTGACCACTCCACAAAGCCCTGGAAAAGAAGTGAAGGAAGTGTGATCACCAGGAAGGAAGGGGCCACCACCTTCACTTGCAGGAAAATAGCATTATTTGATTGGAAAAGAAACAGTGAATCAACAGGGCTGTTTGAAATTACAACTGTATAGCAGATACAGACTAGATCTAAGATAAATATACATAAATACCTATGCTCCCTTGGAGGAAATTTCAGAATAATGGATGAAAATTTCAAAATGTCATTGGCATAGAAGGTCTCACAGGTTTGAAACACCACTTGTACTCTGATTAGTTATCGTTGTTCATCTCTTACTCTGTCTGACTTGAAAGTCATACTTTATATAATTATGTACATACATGAAAAAGCACAGTAATACAGGGTTTGTACCCTTCAGGCAACCACTGGGGGTCCTAGGACATGCCCCCTTGGACCTGGGGAGACCGCTGAGGAATCTTCAGAGGTGAATCCTGCATGAAGTGGCTCCCAGAACCAGAAGCAGGTCATCTCCAGCACCCCACGTCCCCAGGTTCCCTCTCACCTCATCTCCCCACCTTAGAACTAACCACTGTCCTGACTTCTAGCATTGTGGGTATGTTCGCCTGCTACAGCAGCCTTCCCAGGGAACACTTCTGGACACTGGTATCTCTTTTTTCTTTTAGTGTCAGACACTTGGATAGGATTTGCAAGTGTTGCACCTGCTTGTGTTTATAGAATGGGAGTGGCGGGACCATATTCTCCTCCCTGCTCTTCTCTGAGTCTTCATTTGGAAAACAACTCCAAGACAGATCCTCCATGGAAGGAGAACCTGTCCATGCAGTAAGCTCAGCTGGGTTAGAACCAGGACCTGTCAATGAACCTTGAATTGGTGAATGGATAAGTGAAAGACCTCACAGAGGCCTCTTCAAACAGCAGGTCTAAATTGACCTTATGTTCCTTCCAAGCCTGCCCATGATCTCCACAATGCTTTGAATGCATCCCCCAATGACAACAGTGGTCTACAAGACCCTGTGTCATCCACCCCATCATTCCATGGTCTCACCTGCTGTGGCCCTCCACTCTTCTCCAGCCTCACCACCCCTGTGCTGCTTGCTCTTCAAGTGTATGGGGGTAGGTGGGTTGGGTAGGTGGATTGATGGCATATGGGTAAAAGGGGAGATGAGAATGCATGTAGATAACTGAATACATGAGTGGATGAGATGGGAACATAAGTGAGTAGGGCATTAAGGATGGGCAGATGAGTGAGTGAGCATATGAATGATTGGTGGGTGTTCAATGGGGAGATGGAAGAGTGGATGGGCTGATGGAAGAATAGGTGGACTGATGAATAGAGAGGTAGAAGGTAAGCAGAAGGGAGAGTGGGAGCACAGATAAGTGAACAGACAGTGTGGTGGGTGACTGGACAGATGGCTGTGACAGGGATATGGATGAGTGGGTGGATATAACAGTGGACAAATGGATGAATTGTTGGTGAATGTTTGAGAGGTGGGTGGATGGATGGATGGATGGATGGATGGATGGGTGGATGGATGGATGGATGGATGGATGGATAGGTGGATGGATGGATGGATGGATGGATGGAAGGGTGGGTGGGTGGATGGATGGATGGATGGATGGATGGATGGATGAATGGATTTGTTTATGAATGCAGGGATGGAGGGCATGTGTGAATGAAGTTACATACATATTATGTGGAGACCCTCCACTTTGTGTCTGACCACCATAAGAATGTGTCCTCTGTCCCACAAGACACCTCTTGGAAATTCCATGGGGCATGGAAATTCCAGGCTGAAGAAGAAAGCATGATGGCCACTGAGATCTTCAGGGTGAGACATTTGTGGGAAAGGAGAGAGGCCTCCCTGCCACCTACCTGAGAGTCCTCTGACTCGTCATCTTCCTCCACTGAGCTCCAATCCTGGGAAAGTCCAGTGTCTTGAGAAGACAAGTCTGGATGGGGCAGGAGTAGAGAAGAAAGGAGCCATGAGTGAGAGTGCCCAGGCCACCTGAGGTGGGCCCCTTTCACTCTGCCTACTGGAACCTTATCCTTCTCTGCTGACCTCCTGCCACTTGCACAGGTGGACAGGAGAGGATGTGGGAATTCTGACCCTACAACCACCTGGTCTTCTACCAGCTCACCTGGTGTGTTCTTCCCCCTGAGCCTCTGTTCCTTCACCTGTCCAACAGGTAAGAGTTGCTTCTCTATGGGCCTCCATCAAAAACTGAGTGAGAGAGCAAAATAAAAAGCCAGGGAATTATATAGGCTGACCAGTCCATGAAAACAGCTTCCTGGAAAAACTCCCCCAGGGGCCCCTCAGTATCCTTGTCCCTGAGCTGAGTAGTCCTGGGAAGACTGGCCTTCCTGCCTTCCTGTGTCCGACCCCACCAGGGCCCAAGCCTCCTCCTCCCTCGCCCACATAAGCTCCATCTAGTCCCTTGCCTCCATCCCAGGGCAGAGCTTGTGGAGGCTGGAGGAGGGGAAGACAGTCCCTGGGGCCTTACAGCCCCTGCTGCGGTGGGCTGTCTTTTGTGTGGCCCTCTCAGCAAAATCCCCAGGTGCTTCTCTTTCCTTCCTTCCCCACATCCCCCAGCAGGAACTGAGTCTCCCTCTCACACGGGGGCCAGGTCTCTCCACTGCTCTGCCTGTCTCCAGGACAGCTGCCACTGTGACTCAGAGCCCCCGAAGCACTCAAGCTCAGAGGCGGGGCTTCTCCCCTGGGGCACTGCCACATTTGGGCTGCATGATTCTTTTTTTTTTTTTTTGACCGGGGATTGAACTCAGGGACACTCAGCCCTGAGCCACATCCCCAGCCCTATTTTGTATTTTATTTAGAGACAGGGTCTCACTGAGTTGCTTAGGGCCTCGCTAAGTTGCTGAGGCTGGCTTTGACCTCTCGATCCTCCTGACTCAGCCGCCCGAGTCGCTTGGATTACAGGTGTGGGCCACCGCGCCCGGCTTGGGTGATTCTTGGTGGCCAGGTTGGAGCCACAGGTTTAGCAGAACAGCATAGACTTCTGCCCACTAGATGGCAGCAGAAGTCCCCCAAGAAGGTCAGGAGGAGGGGTCGTTTAAAATCTCACCCAGCTGAAAAGCCCCTGAATGCTGAAATGCAGGCGGGTCATGTCGCTTTCCTCTCCTGACCTGCAGCGGTTTCCAAGTCAAACAGAAAGTCCTTGCATGGACGGCAAGGTGCCTGCCCTGGCCTGCCTGATCTCCCCCTCTTGCCTCTGGGTGGGTGGCTGTGCGTTGTGTGGCTGCCCCCAGTGCTGTCCCAGCTCCTGCAGTGACGGGCTCCAGCCGTGCTCCATGGACCGTTCTGCTGACCATCCCCAGGGCTCTCGGCACCTACACATGACCTCCCTCTGGTTTCCTAACTTGTTCACTCTGTGGTCTCCACTAGAATCTGAGCCCCAGTTGGCCCTCTCCCTGGATTCGCAGCCCCTGCACAGTGCCTGACCTACAGCAGGTGCTCATGGGAGATTTGTGCCCCAAATGGCCCCAGCTTGTCACCTCGCCTGTGTCTGCCCCTGGCAGCCCTTGCTTGGCTGATTCTGGGATTGACCCTGCGGCTCATCCTGGCCAATGGCAGAGGTGTAGCTGGGTTTCCAGCACAGCTGAATGCACTGCCTCTCCGGGGGCTCCTGAGCAGGCTGCATGCACCCCATGGAAGAACCAGCTTGCTTGCTGAGATACGTGGCCTGTCTCCACCCAGCTAGCCGGTCAACAGCCAGCAAGGAATGAGGGTCAGCCTCTCCCGTGCTTGGCCAAGATACCCACTGCCACCTCCCACAGGACCCTCCTCACCTCTCTCACGCTCACCTCTGGAGGCCCCGACCTGCACCACCTCCCAGTCCTTGGCCATCGTGGGCTGGGTGGGCTTCTCCCAGGCCCTGCTCTCCCAGGGCAGCAGCGCTGTGGCCTTCTCGGGCTCCAGTAGCCCCTGCGTCTGCTCAGGCCTGAGGCTCTGCATCTCCCCAGGAGGATGTGCGGCTTCTGGGACAGGCTTCTCCTTGGGTCCCAGCACAGGGTTCAGAACCTGAGGGCTGACAGACGTGGGCCACTCAGTGCACAGTCACCAAGTGCAGGTGTGCCAGGCACAGTTCTAAGTGCAGAGACACCCAGGGAGCAAAGCACAGGCCTGCACCATGCCCTGTGGGATCCCTGCTCCAGTGGAAAGGGAGGTCAGGGCAGCACACAGCGTCAGGGGCAGTGGTGGCAGGGAGGCCCTGTGCCCACAGGTGCACTTGATCCACACCCAAGCACAGTCAAGTTCTTAAGATGACAGCGTCACCCGAGGGTCCCTACCTTGCTCGTGGTCTGTCCCTCAAGGGTCCATATGCTGGAGACATTGCCAGCATGGTGATGGTAAGAGGTGGTGGGCCTTTTAAGAGGTGGGGCCTAGAGGGAGGTCATTAGGTCACCAAGGCCTGTCCTTGAAAGGCAGCACCCAGGGCCTGGTCAATCTCTAGCAGCAAGCCTGCCCTGGAACCTGTCTGGCTACTTTCTGGTGGTGTGGTCTCTCCCACCAGGGTGGGTGTCACACAGCAAGGCGGTCCCCACCAGGCAAACCAATCACGGGCTTTCGATCTTCCAAAACTGGGCTAAATAAACCTCTTTTCTTGTAAGCGCCCAGTCTCGGGCATTTTCCATGGCAATGGGAAATGGACAAATACAATCCTGCCACCAAGAGAAGGACCCTGGCCTTCCCAGCTGGCCTGCAGCCCCAACTTTCTCCTTTGTCATCACAAAATGACCAATTTGCCAGGTAGGGGTTTAAAGTCTGTTATCAAAGAGACGGTTTTTAATATTCTCATTCTATATCTGGTTAACCTGCGTTCGACAACTAAAAAATTTAAAAGAAAGAAAATCATGTAAATTTTATGAAAAACTGGGGATCTGATGACACCAAGGAACTGTTGCTGATTTCGCTGAATGTGGGGACAGCATTACTGACTCGTGAGGAATGGTCCACCTTATTCTCTTGGTGAGGTTCTTGGGGGATGCAGGGGTGAACTGGCGCGAGGGCGGAGCTTTGCTCTGATGCTCATGCCGACAGGAAGACCAGCACCAAAGGGCGCACTGCTGTGTGGAGGCAGGAGGGGTTTCCAGAGCCAGGCGGTGGGGTGCAGGGAGGTCCAGTCAGCCATGCACTTGCTGCTGACCTGGGGCAAGTCACTCCCACCCTCCAGGCTTGGGTTTTCACCAGTGTGAAGTAGGAGGGTAAAACTGTGGCCACAGACCCAGGGGCGCTGCCTTCCTACCCAGGCAGAGGCCATCTCTGCAGACTCTGGGGAATGCAGGAAACCCTGCCCGTCCTTCAAGGCTGAGTGTGAACACCACAAACTTTTACCACCCACGGGTGTTCCAGCCGACACGACCTTCTCCAGCTGTCTCTCAGCCAGAACTCTGCACCAGAGCCCTGTTGAGTGTTGGACATTGAAGACAAATTTGAGACCTCAATAGCTCACATCCTCCTGAAGGACAGCAGACAGAGTCAAACCCAGTAGTCAGAACCTGCCAGCAAGGGTCTGAATCCAAAATACATGCAGAGGTCTGGCAGTAACACAAATGGAATAGGGGTACAAGCAATAACGAAGAGCCTCCTGTCTGCTTTTACTTTCACTCTTCTGAAGGTGGAAATGAAACGCAGCCCCAGAGGAACACTGTCTACTGCAAGGAAGGCAAATGCAACTGATGTATGGCATGGAAAGGGACATCAGGAGTCGGGGGATTGTGGCAAAAAGAGCCATGCCTGCCTGGAAGAAGCTACTCTGTGTGACCCAGCAGATCTTGGGCTGGGCTTCCCACCTCTGGCTTCTCAAGACTGGGAGTCTATGATTTTCAGACAATGTCTTCTGCATTTTATTTTACATTTGTGCTACAGGGGATTGAGCCCAGGAGCATTCTACCTCTGAGTTGCATCCCTAGCCCTTTTTATTTTTTATTTTGAGAAAGTCTCACTAAGTTGCTGAGGCTGGCCTTGGACATGCCATCCTCCTGCCTCAGCTTCACTAGTTGCTGGGACTAAAGGTGGGCCCCGCTGTGGGCCACCTCCTCTGCATTTTAGAAGGTACCTTGTCTATATCAGGTGTTTAAGAGGAAGACACTGGTTAGCCAGACAGCACAGGTCATGAAGCTGAGCTAGCTCTGGGGCTGCCATTTGCAGCCCCAGTGAGGGCTGGGGTATAAGTGCCAGGCCAGGGGAGGCTGAGGCTGTCAGCAGGGACTTTTCTCAAGAGAAAGAAAAGAAAAAAGAAATTACGCATGTATGCCTTGTTATGGGAAAGAGCGTGTGAGAGAGAGCACTCTGGGAAGTGCTGTTTTGTTTATTCTGCTTGTTTTTATATGAAACATGGCTGATCATGGGAGGAGGCCCAGGCAGAAGGGAACTGCAGGTAGGAGGGGTGACACACAGAGAAGACAGGGTCAAGGTCAGAAGAAGCTGGCTGGGAGTGGATGGGGTGAGGAGCAGAGGGAGGGGGGGGGGGCGCGGGCATCTCACAGCCTCGGTGTTCTCTGTGAAATAGCAACCGGGTCCTCGGCTAAAGAGCAAGGAAACCACAACATTAGTAATACCAATACTGGCGACCACGTTGCCGGAGCGCTCTGGGTGCAGGTTCTGCCGAGCGCCGAACACTGGCGCGTTCTCCCTCTCGGGTGAACAGACTGGAGGGGCCTCTATCTAGCCACACTGCTCAGGAGAGTTGGGGCGGGGATCGTGCACCTGTGTGACTTCACAACCTGCGCTCCTGGCCATTGTAGAGTGGCACACACGTGCCGAGACAGACCACAGCGCACACATGCGCAGGTGCGCACGCGGGCGTGTTAGCAGATGGAGAGGGCCAAACGCAGACTCTGGGACCCCTGCGAGACAAGCGCGCACGTGCACACACCACGGGGGCGCTCAGGCTCCTGAATGCACGCTCGGTGCTGGGTCCCTGCTCCCCTCTTGCGGAGAGGCTGAAATTCACGTGCAATCCACAGGCGGGTGGGCAGCCCCGGGTTAGCAGAGAAAGGGATCCAACCTGGACTGAACCCACCAGCCCCCTCCCACTGGATGGCCTAAGAGACCCTCCCTCCCCAGATCCCATCCCTAGAGCCGCTCTGTCCCTCACCCCCGCCCCATACATACACACTCTCTCGCACGGTCACAACCGCGCACATCTCCCTGGATCACTGCCCTCGCCCCCGACCCGTTCTCCCTCCCCTTTCCCGCCGGTGGGGTCCCTCTAAGGACTCACCCTCCCCAACCAGACCCTGTCCGGGCACTGCAGAGCCGGCGCTGCGCGGACTGCGGCTGCGCAGACGCGGAGGCTGCGGTGGGAGGTGGGAGGTGGGAGGTGGGGGAGATGTGAGGGAGATCCGCCTCCTCCCTCCCCTAGTCCCAGGAGCCTGCACCTGGAAGGACGTGGACGAGGGGGAACCACACAAAGATCGTGCGCCTGCTGTGTGGTTGCGGGAGTGGGAGGTGCTGTGCAGACCCTGAGGGTCCTGCGAAAATGGAACAGCCGTCCATCCCCCTAATGGGCATTGAGGTTATGTCGTGTCCCCTGCTCCAGTCCCTGGGGCTTTGCACAGGCTCCTTTGTAGTTTTGTACTTTACACGTCGGGCGGGCGCCCTAAGAATCTGAGACCCACCTGCCTCGGGGTCAGGGGTTGGTCTTGCCACTTGCCACTGGCCACTAGAATGTCCTGGGGAAATGAACACTTCCCTGACTCAGTTTCCCGTTCTGTAAAGTGGGGGAAATTATGGTCCTCATCCCCAAGACTACTGTGGAGGTAAAAATGAGTGCTATGTGCTCAGTTCTTCAAACAGTGCTGCTCCTGCTACTATTTCCACCATCAGTACCAAACTCACAACGCACTGACCACGGCCCAGCTGCTCTCAGGGAAGCTATGGCGAATTTCTTAACATTCTAACATGGGTGTGGTGGGGGCGGGCAGAACAGTTTTGCTTGGAAACCTTATTTTCATTTCCAGGATTACTAACAAAGTGAAGTGAATCAACCTGTGTGTTGACCAGGGTTACTTTTCTCCCCAGTCACCTGCTGGTGGCCTTGCATCACCCTGTGTGACCTTACACAGGGGCTTACAGTCAGTCTTTCCACATCCCAGACGTCAGCCCTTTGTCGTCAGTCTGTCTGTGGTGGATGCTGCCCCTCACCTTGCTCCTTATCTTCTCATTGTATCACACATCGCTGGAAGTTTAGAACTTTGAAAATCCCATTTGCCTTTTGCTTTTCTGCTATTATCTAAAGTATCCTTCTTCCCCCTGATCTTACAAACACACCTTTTTGTGTGATATCATACCTTACTGTCTGTATATGCTTAGTTACTTGAACCTTCTGGAAATCTGCTGAATGGTGTGAAGCAAGGATTTACTTTTCTTTTTTGAATGGACAGATGACTGAATTTCATTGGCCCTCCATCAAAAAGATTGTCATTCATCCAGCAGATACTGCCAGCAAAGACCTCTTTCATACATTACGCCATTTAATTCCAACAGTCCCAAGTGGTAGGTATTATTGTCCCCATTTTACAGAGAAGGGAACAGGGCACAAAGGAATTGAGTAATTTGTTCAGAGGACACAGAGTAAGAAAGTGGAGGACTGAGGTTGAATTTCTCAAGTTTCCATATATGTCACAGGATTGCCCGGAGGGGCCTTTGGGGGTGGGTTTCTAGCTCTTCTCAGGGTGGTTGGGAGTGTGAGGAGGGAGAGATGAGTTAGAGTAATGCCTTCCTCAACTCTCAGCACTTCCTTTGCTGACAAGACATGGAGGGCAAGTGCCAGGGAGCTGCCCAGCCTGGGAGCCACGAGGGTCCCACCAGGCCCCCAGAACACAGACCCAGGTGCACACTAGCATGTGACTTTGGGAGGTGTGTTAACTAGGTCTTGGCTTCCTCACCTGCAGAATGGAGGCAGTGATAGCTCCTTCCTGAAAGGTTATCATGAGTGTCATGAGCTAGTGACTGCGCCTCACACATATTGAGTGCTCAACAAAAGCCCTTATTGCAATCACTGAACACCAGGTCCTCAGCAAGGGGGGCCCGGGCTTGATCCTTACACTCCTTACAGTAAAGTCCCAGAGGAAAGAGTGTTACTGAATGACATCTCAGGGGATTATTGCTTTCTGAAGGAAAAGAAGGAAGTGAGGAGCACACATGGAACCCCACTCCATCACTGCAGTGCTGCTCAGACCTGTCCTCATGCGCTCCTTGGCTCCTGCTTCCTGCCTCAGTGAATACCACTTTCATGACCTCTCTGATCCCACAACATCTGAGCTATTACTGACCTCGTACTTTATTTTAAATGAACTCACTTCCTGAAACCTTTTCAGGATTGCCTTTAAGAGGAAACGTTATAGCAGTCCTCTACATGGAAGGGCAATCTCATGTGTCAAAACCTGAAATGGAAATAAAATCCAGATTGATAGGCCGTGGCTGGAAGCCCCTACTCCATGTGGTTGGTGGAGCTAGCTGTCGGTCCCTGTCTTCCATCCACTGCTGCTCGTCCTGCATCTCCCCCCCTCGCCCCCACTGCTGCCACAGCCTCATGGCAAGCCCAGGGCAGGCGTGAAGCTGGCATGCCCGTGGGCCTCTCCGTGTGTCAATATAAGGACTCCTGTGAGTCGTGCCAGGGAATCATTAAATCCAGGGGTGGTCTTGGGGACCTCACACGACTGTCAAGCCCTGGACCATGATTCTACAGGACGTGAGTGCTGTTGACACCTTTTGGGGCTCCGCAGCTAGTGGGGAAGAGAGATTGCTGTGGACTGGAAACTCATTCATTTGTCCATTCAACAGTTATTAAACAACTGGTAGATGCTGTTCTGGGAGACCAACAACCAAGGACTATGCCCAGTGGAACCTTCATTCTAATGAGGGAAGCAGACAACAGACAAGAGAGGGCATGAATGTAAAACAAAATGCAGTTTGTGCTAAGTTCCATGCAGCGCATGGAAAAGGTCGATGTGATAGTAATTGCAAGGCCTTTTTAAAAGAGATGACATTTTGACCTGAGACCTGAAGGTGGGGAAGAGCCATTTAAACACAAATCCATGGCAGAGAACATCAGGTCCAAAGAAACAAACATGGAGGCCAGGGTAGACAGAGCCAGGCAAGGGAGAGGGAGGGGATGTAGTTTCAGAGGGGAGGCCAGGTCCTGGAAGCACAGAAAGGCCTTTGCATTTGGCGGTGGATGCACTGGGAAGCAAAAGCAGTGTACTGAGGAGTGGAGTGATAACCCCTTACTTGCATTTTGAAAAGCCTACTGGACCTGCTGGGGGGTGGGGGCGTTGCTGGAAAGAGGTAGGAGACTCCTACAATGAGTGAGGTGGCCAGGAGTCCAGTGGCAGTGGGGACGAGAGCCACGGGCAGATGCTAGATAAGGTCTACAGGTGGAGCTGAGAGGGCCGCCTGGTGCATGCGTGTGCGGCGTGAGAGGAAGGGAGGAACCAAGGAAGGCAACTGAGCTCCCTGCAGTGCACCGAGTAGGATCAAGGTTTTCTGCAGGGAAAATTATGAGTTCCCTTTTGGGTGTGTTGCGTGTTGGGATACCTGAGCCTCTAGACGCAGCCCAGGAAGGCCTGAACGACGCGAACTTGCTACCCAGACTCCAGAGGTGGGTTTGGGGAGTGGGCTCCATGTAGCTCCTAAGGACTATACACCTTGCACAGGGATGGCGGAATACGCCCTGCGACTGTCCACAGTGCTGAAGGAGCGGGCATGCGGAGCTGTCCGCGGAGCTGTCCGCGGTGCTGAACTGTCTTGGAGCGCGCTGTCCGCGGTGCTGAATTCCCGCACGCAGGCTCTGGCTGGAGAGGACGCCCCGCCCCCACACTCTTCCGCCCTTCTGGAAAAACCCTGCTGTTACCTGGAAACAGCTCTCTGGGGACCTTGCAGAGAATGGGTTGAAATCAACTGAGGAAAAAAGCTGCAGGGTCCTTTTCAAGAGGCAGTTTTGGCCCTTAGGACAGCAGGGCCTGGCTACAGTTCATTCAAATTGTTAACAGGAAGTCTCTAAAACAGTCCTGAGGGCTGGTGAGAGGGATTTGTCAAAGGAGGAAAAGATGTGTCCAGGTTTTGCAGGAAGCAGGGAAGTGGGGCGGAGAGGGCTTTATATACACGTGATTGGCAAGGCACTAGCTTTCACCTTGCAAGGTGGGGTCACAAGAGAAATAGAATTGGCAATTTGTAGAAATGCAGCACGACTAGATTTTATCAGAAAATTTTTAAATCATTAGCTTTGGGTGGCAGCTTTTGAAATGATTAGAAGATGCACAATTTCATAATTCCTCAAAAGTCCACATTTTTAAATAGAGCCAAATATGCACATTGTAAGCTGTGCTTGTTATTTTAGCATCACTTTAGCTGGTGAATAGACATTCCCACCACCCTTTGCTATGATTAGTCTTGAATTATGTGGGTTCCAAATTGTGCAGGCTTTTCAAGAATGAGTTCCTGGCATAAAATCCACCCACACATTGCTTGAATGAATGAACAAGCTTGTTTTTTACAAAAATATCATCACTGGGAAGCCCACAGCTTCCCACACCATTCAAAAGACAGGCATTCACAAAGCACCACTATGTGCTGGTGAATTCAGGGAGTACCCAGATCTGGCTCCAAGCCACTTTAACACCATCTCATGTCATGTCTACTCCAGTGAATTGGCTACCCCCCAGCTCTCAAAAGAAACAGGAGCTCATCACATTATGTACTTTTTCTTGCTTATTGTCTGCCTTACCTCCTAGAATTTAGTCCATGGTGTAAGTGCTGTTTTTAATTCACCCTGAGCATCCAGCACCTGCGACCCTTCTTAGCACATCCCTGATGCTCTGTGGATGTTGTTTTGAAGGGTTGAACAAATGAAAGGTGACCCTTGTGGAAGTATGTAATCCCAATGTCTCAATCTTGGTAAATCACTAAACTAAAAGAAAATGAGTGACCCCAACCAAACCCATCGGTTCGCTGGACACAGCTCATGATCTGGTCAGTTGAGACACCCAGAATCATGGAACCCTTGGTGAACAAGACTTGGCCCTGAGATGGCTTCACAGGCAGGATCTCTGGTCCACTCCTCTGTTCATTTGCTGGGGCTCAGAAGGCAGTGTCCTGGGACACCCAACAAGGAATCCTTTAGTGTGTGTCATCCCACAGGAAAAGAGTCTGCTTCATTGTGAAACAACTTCAGGGCATTAACGGCCCTGTGTGGATGCAGCTCCTTCAGGGTCCATTCTCAAACTAGCTGACATTTACATTATTTCCAAAGAGCAGTCATTTGGGACCCTCGGATCCTCAGGAGGAACCCAAATTCATATTGCAATACTGTGGCCAGGACTGAACCAGGGCAATCTGTCCCCAAAGACTTTTTTGTTCCACTGATACTGACAGGAGAGAAAAGGATGAGCAAACTGGGAAACTTGCCTCCAGGTAAAACCTTGAGGCATCTGGGCACCTGGGAGCTGGGCTGAAGCCACAGGGCTGGCTTGGAGAGATGTGTCCTCCAACTCACCCCAGACCACAGGACTCTCCTGCACACCTACTCAGAAAGGACGGGGTTAGCCAGATGTGGTGGTGCTCACCTGTAATCCCAGCAACTCAGGAGGCTGAGGCAGGAAGAACTTGCTGAGGCAAGTTCAAGGCCAGCCTGGGCAAGTTAGCAAGACTCTCTCTCAAAAAAAAAAAAAAAAAAACTTAACAGGGGCTGGGGTGAGGCTGATAGAATGCTTGCCTCGCAAGCCATGTGCAAGGACTGGGTTCCATCACAACAGAGGCGGGTGGTGGGATTAATGTCCCTGAGAGAACCATTATGAGTCAAGTCATATAAGTAGCTTTGTGTTTCCACCAAGACCCTATTAATCTGGTAATGTTGTTACCCCACTTTCACAGAACAAAACAAATCTTTGCAGATCTATAGATCTGGAAAGGTCCAAGACATTTCTTGTGGGAGAAGGCAAGTTATAGAACTGCAGATGCAATCTGATGTCATTCACAAGAAAACCGGTCAGCACATAAAATCTAGTCAGACATTCTCTACGGATGCACAGACACGTATGTAAAACCTTGCCGAATGAAAAATACAAAAGTATTTCAAAAGAAAAAAGCCCACAAGATCTTCATGCTCACCAGTGTTATATGTGTTCTTTCACAATTAAAACAAATGTCTGCACGTCCAGGGCTTGTGACACCCTCAGGTCTCAGGTGGCAGGCTCCGGGTAACTTGTCTCACAGAGGCTGACCCTTGGGAAGTGCTGGTGCTTTGTCCTTTGGAGACCAGGGCTAGGTAGGGTGGCCTGTTATCTCAGGTTGATCTCAGGACGCAGCCTAGAGTTTCATTCAAGGCATGCCTTGAATGAGACAGTCTGTTTCCACATGTATTCACTGCTTACACAATACATGTTTAAATCTTAAAAAGAAAAAAGAAAGGAAATCCAAATATATGGATAACATATTTCAATGTGAGAGATCCTAAAATTTTGAAAAAATGATAGCATTAAGGAGATGTGGCATTTAGATTTAATCATCACTACCTGCCAACACTGGTGCACAGCTCACAGTAAGCAGTGACACGTTCAGCACTGTCACACGAGACGGGCAATACTCCCCAGGCCCACTCTGCGGCCAAGACCGCTACCTTCCACACTCCCATGCACATCACCTCTGTTCCTCTGGGCACAGAGGGATGCAGTCAAAAAACCCAAGCACTGCCCTCCTGCACACCCGACCCCAGCAGCGGCCACTCACCAGAGATGGGCTGAAGAATGGCAGGCAGCAGGAAATCTTTCCTTATCAATGCACTTGACCTTTGACAAGGAATGTGTATTTACTTAACTCTCAAGAAGTAAAATAATAATTTTGAAAAGATATTGGGAGAAATGGAGTCCCCGCCCTCCCAGAGGCAAGAAGGAAAGGTCTTTCTCACCCTAACTCCCAGTGCCTGGCACACACCAGGTGGCCCTCTGATACCTATGGAGCCACATTACCTGTGGATGGCAGGATGGCAGAGTCATGGTTCACACCAGAGATGGGAGCCTAGTCCACTCCCCGCCCTGGGGCAGACGCCTCAGGAGGGCACGCCTCCTCCCCTTCCCCGTCTCTCCCCAGGACCTGATTCCCAGGGAGCAGAACTTCCCCTTCAGAAGCCCTCTTCTCCCAGACAGGATCCCTGCTCCATTCATGGGCTGCCAACCTGCATTTGCTCTGCCTTTTCCAGAGAAGTATGGTTGCCATGGAAATCTGGATCAGTGGATCTGGACCACCAGCAAGAGGAAAAACTGTCCTGCCATTGATTATGATTCCCTTGTTTGCTGGCCCTGCTAGGATCAAATGGGGGGTGGGTATCTGTGTATGCACACACGCCACATGCATCCAGCATCCTGTGGAGGATTCAAAAGCACTAATCCTCAGACCGGTGCAGTGGCGCATGCCTGTAATCCCAGAAACTCAGGAGGCTAAGGTGGACGGCAAGTTCAAAGCCAGCCTCAGCAACTTAGTGAGACTCTGCCTCAAAATAAAAACAGAATGAGTTTGGGATGTAGCTCAGTGATAGAGCGCACCTGAGATCAATCCCCAGAACCACAATAAAGAGAGAGGGGAAGAGGGGGAGGGGAGGAGGAGGAAAGAAACGAATCCTCTTAATTCAATTCTCAGGGGCTTTGGAAGAGAGGATGGGGACAACCTTGCTTTTTTGTCATTTTATTTGATCCCTTTGAGTTTTGTATCAAATAAGGTCTTACATGAATGATAAAGAAAGTGGGAAATCATGTACGTTTTTAAAAGGATTGGGACAAATGAATGAACACCTGCAACAGGAAAACTGGGCAGAGTACCCTGGATATGTGTTGCATGCAGTATGTGGTGACTTGAAACTTCCTTCTAAAATCAATGTACCCACATACGTTTTGAAAATTTCAATCACTCTGAATGGTAAATACATGGGAGGTGAGTTATTCTCTATGCCATCCTGAATGCTTAAAATATCTCATTCCTACCTTTTCTTATTTTTTTATTGTGACAAAACACACAAAGCATTTTCCAAGTGCACAGCTCAGGACGCTATCCATTCACACTGCTGTACGACCATCCCCCGGCCATCCCCAGGACCCTCTCATCCTGTAGAACGGAGACTCTGCACCCACCAGATGCCCACTCCCCACATGCCCCAGCCCTCGCTCCACCGCCCCTTGTCTCTGTGAGCCTGACGCCTCTGGGAACCTCCTGTAAGCGGAGCTGCAGTCCGCCTTTCCTGACTGGTTGATTCCACCTGGCACAATGTCCCCAAGTTCCACCCCTGCTGTGCTGGTGTCGGGATTTCCTTCGTTTTAAGGCTGACCAACGTTCTGTGTCCACTCCTGTCAGTGGACGCTTGGGTTGCTTATGTGTTTTACCTACTGTAAACGATGTTGCTATGAACAGAAGTGGACCGGCATTTGAGACTCTGCTTTCCGCTGTTTGGGGTATATACTCGGAAGCTCAGCTGCTGGGTCTCACTGTCATTCTTTACATTTTCTGAGGAATCGCTATCCTGACAGGAATACACATGGCTGTGTCGCTGGATATCTCCACTAGGAGCACCCCAGGGTTCAGTTTCTCCCCAACTTCACAGACGCTTATTCTTTTTTAAAAATTTTTTGTAGTTGCAGATGGACACATGCGTTTATTTAATTTATTTATTTATGTGCGGTGTTGAGGATCGGACCCAGTGCCTCCCACATGCTAGGCAAGCGCTCTGCCCCTGAGCTTCAGCCCGGCCCCCGTACTTATTTTGTTACAGATGTTGGTATTTTAATAGTAACATCCTGGTGGGTGCAAGGGTCTCACTGCATTTTGGTTTGCTACTCCCTAATGATTAATGATGAAAGCATCTTTTCATGTGCTTACCGACCATGGTGTATCTTCTTTGGAGAAATGTCCATCTAAGTCCTGTGTCTGGTTTTGAATTGCGTGTTTGCTTTATTGTTGAGTGCTAGCAGTTCTTTATATATTCTGGACATTAATCCCTTGTCAGAGGTATGATTTGCAAACTTCATCATTTCCTTTTAAAAGACATGAGGAAAGTCCCAGTTTCAGGTAAGTTAGAATAAGAATGCTCTGCTCTATCTCTCCCACTGGATGCAGCCATGAAATCTAAGCAGATCATGTTTCGCAGAGGAGGAAACAGGGATCATGGGTGACTGCCCAGTGTTGCGTATTCAGTATGTGGCCTTGCCTCACAGACCAGTGTCATCCCTGTTAACAGCTCCCCCTTTCTTCAGTAAGAATATCAAATTTCAAATAATATACTTTCACTAATGACACTGAATTTTTGCTTCAATACTTCTGTTTCATACTCTCCAAAAACATTATTTTTCCTGACTTAAAAACAGTGCTAGACGATTAAGCCAAACACAACTGCAAACCTTATTTGGGACCCATTTCTAACAAACGGACCATTAAAATGCATCATTTAGACACCAGGGGAAACTGACGTGGAACATTAGGTGGTTTTTTGTTTTTTTTTTTTTGGTACTGGGGATTGAACCCAGGGGCACTCCACCACTGAGCCACATCCCCAGCCCTATTTTGTATTTTATTAGAGACAAGGTCTCACTGAGTTGCTTAGGGCCTCGCTAAGTTGCTGAGGCTGGCTTTGAACTCGCAATCCTCCTGCCTCAGCCTCCCAAGTGCTGGGATTACAGGTGTGCGTCACTGCGCCCAGCATTAAGTGGTATTTTGAATGACTGTTCATCTTTTTGGGTGTGATACTCATATAGTGGTTATTTATTTTTAAGTTCTCTTCTGCTGGAGACTCACACTGAAATATTGATGGAGGAAATGACAAGGTAGCTGGCACTGGGTTTAAATAGACCAGCAGAGAAGGGGAGGGTTAAATGCAACCAGACTGAGACACCAGTAACCTGGGTCACGGACACATGGCCCCTTATAACATTCTTAGTGCTACGGTGTGTCCTTGAAGACTTCCACACTGAGAGGTTTTTTTTTTTTTTTTTTTTTTTTTTGAGGTGCTGGGGATTGAACCCAGGGCCTTGTGCTTGCGAGGCAGGCTCTCTACCAACTGAGCCATATCCCCGGCCCGAGGTTTTAAAATGTAATGTTTATTGCAAAACATTCAAACAATACTGAATTTAAAATATATAAGGTGAAAGTCCCTGTAACCTCTTGTCTTTTACCAAATTTTATATACTCTTCCTGACTTTCTATGCTTAACCTGATGAGGCAGACTGCCAAGGCGCCTCAAATATCCACCCCTCACTGGACACAAGCCCCCTGGCAATGTAGATTTTTCCAACTCTTCCCACCAAAAGGCAGAGTGGCTGTCTCCAGCCTGAGACCAGATGCTCTTGAGACTTGCTTTGGCCAGTGAAATGCTGATGCCGGTGCCTCAGGAAGACTTCTCACTCCTGCCTCTCCTCTCTCTCCTCCCTCCTGACTCTCTCCTCTCTCTCCTCCCTCCTGCCTCTCTCCACTCTCCTCCTGTTCCCCTAACTCAGCATGCACTGGCTCCAGCTCACTTGCTGGAGGATCCGAGGCAGTGGAGAAGAGGTGAGTCACCCAGTCCAGGATATTCAAGACCAGCTTGCCCACAGCTGAGCGACAGCAACCACCTGCACAAGTGAGGCCAGCTGAGACCCCCAGTGGTGTCCAGCCCAGAAGGCCACAGTGAAGAATCATACCACTAACTCTGGGAGCCGCTGTCACACAGGGCTGATAGTGAGCGGAGGAAGGTTGTTAATTTGTTGCAATGCTCCATGATGCTGCTGGGCGAAGGCCCCTCAGCCCCTCACTTTTCAAAACACAGGAATGAGTGTGCGCAATTCTGAGTGTGTTTCCCTTTCACACTCTGCATCTTTCCCTGCCGCTTCTCTTCCAGTTGAACTCTATGCTACTTGACCAGTCTCCTAAGGACGCATACCTGGGGGTGGCCAGCTTTTCTCTCTTCCAAGCTTGGCTTCCATGACCAGGTGCACGGGTGCAGCGTGCTGCTCTCCAGGTGTGCGGACAGTGGCCTTCCCGTGGCCACAGTCTGCCCCAGTGTCACTCTCTCAGGCCAGCCTCCCTGGTTGCTGAGAGCAAGGCCACACCCACTTCATCAAACTCAGATGGTGCTCAGAAGTTAGGGGTGGGGTTGCCTCACCGCTGGCTTCCCCACTTCTGCAACAGCACCGGGACACAGGGCAGATCTGCTGAATGAATGACTCCCTGCCCTCCCCGGAGCGTCTGGGCGTTCCTCCACAAGGCAGCCACGCTCTTCTTGGCACAGCCTCTACCCCACCACCCATAGGGAGAGGAAAAGTACCCCAGGCCCTTCCTGACCCAGGCGCTCCTCCCCGTCTAACACTGAACTCAGCAGTGAAACAACACTGGCTTCGCCCCTGCGCCTCCCTCCACGGCTCCACCTTTCTGTATTCCTGTACCACAGGAGACCTGAGATAAACAAACCTCACCTTCCCGAGGACACCTCTTCCCAGGCCTGCGAAGTGCCTCCTGCCTGCCCCTGGCACCAAGATTTTTTTTTTTTTTTGGAACCAGGGATTGAACTCAGGGACACTCGGCCTCTGAGCCACATCCCCAGCCCTATTTTGTATTTTATTTAGAGACAGGGTCTCACTGAGTTGCTTAGGGCCTCGCTAAGTTGCTGAGGCTGGCTTTGAACTCACGATCCTCCTATCTCAGCCTCCCAAGTGCTGGGATTACAGGCGTGCGCCACCGCGCCCGGCTCTGGCACTAAGATTTTCTAGCTCAGATTCCAGCAGAGAAGACACAACCACATGCCACCCCATCTTGCTGAAGCCTCCCGAGGCCCTTCCCAGGCCTTTCCCATCCGAAGCCACCTCTGGCTGCAGGTGAATGCTGGACTCCGTGGGCCCCACGTCGGGTACACGCTCAATAAATGACACTAGTAGTAAGAGTCATGCGCAGTGAGAGGGCGCACCTGATGGCTTTGTGACCTGGACCTGGATGACTGACCACCACCAGCCCCTCTACTGCTCAGTGTTGGTGTGGGTGGGTCTCGCACAAGTGGACATGGCCTGGGAGTGGCAGTGGATGCCCAGGGGCGCTAGGCAGGAGCTGCGGCCAGAAGGACACCGGTCTCAAGCACTGTTCGGTGTCGGGGGCTGCATTGTCAATGGGCCACCGGCCACGCCTTGGTTACCCGACTGGGGACATGGGCATGAGACCTTCCCCTGTGAGTCCCCCTGTCCCCAGCTGGCAGGCCTTGCCTGGCTCGGTTTCCCCCTGCTGCGTCTAGCCCCGGCATCTGGGAACCTGAGTCCTCACAGCAACTCCATGCTGGCAGGGCCAGCAGCCAGGCTCCTGGGGTCGCCGTCACCAGTTGGTCCAGGGCTCTGATGAGCTGCTCGGGGCCCAGGGCTGAGACTGTGGCCCAGCTGCAGCACTGTCACTTACCACTTTGCAGATGAGGAAACTGAAGCACAAAAAGAAAAAGCTGGGCAGTGGTGGGTGAGAAGCCCCCGTGGGAACAGTGCCTGCCTCCTGTCGCCCTCCTGCACCAGCATCCCTGACCAAGGGAGAGGGCAGAGGGGTCCAGGACACGGGTGCCAAACTGTTTTCTCATTTCCAAGACGAAGAATCCGAAGCACGAGGAGTCACACACGGCATGCTGGGATGATGAGCTGAGCTGGGAGCCGGCTTCCCCTGGCTGTCCCACCACGCTGCCTGTGGGTGGCCCCACAATGTCTTGTGTATGTGCCACTGTCGGACAGCAGTCATGGCTATGGTCCCCATTCTCTCCCACCTCCGTGGGGGGCTGGGGCTTCCTGTTCTGCAGCAGCAGGGTGGCCTAAGGTCAGCCACACAGGGCATGCAGGTGGGAGCGGAACCTCCTGGCCACTGTGGCCCTGCAATGCCTCCTGGCTAGCAGTGCAGAGGACAGTCACTGCAGGGGTCTCCCAGGGCACGTGCTGCCAGACCCCTTTCATGAGAGAATCAGCAGGAGGACGAGCCCTCCAATTCTTGCTGACAGAGGCATGACAAGATGACCAGCCATCTTCTCTGCAATGCAGCCTGTCCGCCTACTGTGGTACAGGTGGGAGCCACCCGACACCCACATCAAGGGTAGACAGTGGTTCACAGCAGTTGGGGTGCTGACACCATCCTTGCCATAGATATTTCGGGAATGAGGAAAGGGCCTTGATCTGAGCTAAGCAGCACATGCCATCTCTGTTTACAGACATCAGTTCACGGGTGAATCTGACTGCAGGAAGCCTAGGATTTCCCCCAGTGACTAGAAGAAATCTTCCCTCTCCATCTGGATGTGACAGAACATGTGTAGCCCAGGGGAGCTGTGCTGAGGGATGGGGCCAGCTGATGCAGGAGAGCCAGAGACTCGGAGAACCAGAGCAAAGGCTTCAATACTGAGTGCCTGGAGCAAGCCCGCCCTGATGCTCAATCGACTTCCAGACAGTTGGAAACTGTCCAGCTTGCTTGTACATGCCAGAATGGCACTTTTTCCTACTTGCCATACAAAGTGTTCTTGCTGATACAAAAGTGACTTTTAAATGAATGATTTATTATTCATATACACCAGTGTTGAAGAGTGTGGAACATTAGCAATTCCAGGACATTAAGAACCAGTTGTATCAAATGTCAATATTTAAAACATTAGCCTAAAAGGCCCCAGAGAGAGCACAGGGGCAGCACCTCCGTGTGCAGGCAAAGCTTCAGGTCAGCCTGGGAAGCTCACTGGGACGTACTGACAAACCTGGGTGCTGCTGTCCCTCACAATCATGTTAGAACCACAGGAATAGGGGGCCTCTGGGAGGAGAGGTCATGAGGGCAGAGCCCTTGAGCCTGGGGCGAGTGCCCTTGTAGGAGGAGCACACGGAGGACACACAGAAGGCAGCCTGTAAAGCACAGGCCTCATCAGACACCAAACCTGCTGGCACCTTGGACGTCCCAGCTTCGCTGCAGCATGTAAACCACTCAGCAGCAGGAACGGGCGAGGCAGTTACCTTCATGCTTAGCTGCTAGACTGCAGATCTCACCAAACCCCACAAGAGGCTGGACCTGGCTTCCTCCCTCCCACTCTCCCCTCCACCTCAAGGTGACATTGACACAGGGCCTGGTATTCTGTCTTTTACACCTGAAACAGCACTTAAAATGGCCTAGTCTCCCTTAATCAAGTTTTATTTTTAAAAATCCTAACAGACCTCTCTAACTTTGGCATTCAAAGCAAGTATTGTTATTTGCTAACTATGAAAAAAACAAAAACAAAACCTCTCCTCCCTCACCAACAACTGGAAACTTCTACCGCAGGTGGTGTCTTCCCACTGGAGTCTCTGTCTCCCTCCTAACCCACAAGAGAGCCAAGACGATGACAAAGGGACATCTGGGTTCAGGGTGCACGTGAGGAAGGGAGAAAGAGCCCAGGCTCAGCCTCATCCCACCTGCCCCCGCAGTCATGCGGGCGGAGCCCGAGAGGTGCCTCTGCCAAGCTCTCCTGACGCTCACACATAGGTCCCGTTACCGGCTGGGCCTGCGGGGCCTTACGTCATCCCCAAATACACCCGACGGCGAGGGACTTGCTCACTGACCTCCATAAGAGGGCATGCGCCAGCTAAAAGCTCTCCAAGGATACCCACATTCCTGGGCCTCCTGGGGTCAAGTCATGTGCTCCAAAGCCTGAACTGCCCCACTGACCTCACAGAGCAGCCCACCCACCTGGAGTCCACCTGCGCGGCACAGGCCAGCTGAGCTCAGGTGTGGATTCGCAGGTGCCGCGTCAGGTTGGTGTTGCGGCTGAAGGTCTTCCCGCACTCGGCGCAGCGGTAGGGCTTCTCCCCGGTGTGGATGCGCAGGTGCACCGTCAGCGAGGAGTTCTTGATGAAGGACTTCCCACACTGCGCGCAGCGGTAGGGCTTCTCGCCTGTGTGGATGCGCTGGTGCTCGATCAGGTACGCGCTCTGGCTGAAGGCCTTGCCACAGTCACTACACTTGTAGGGACGCTCGCCCGTGTGTACAATCTGGTGCACGACGAGCGAGGAGCGCCCCGTGAAGTGCTTCTTGCAGACGTAGCACTCAAAGGGCTTCTCGCCGGTGTGGATGCGCTGGTGCTGCGTGAGCGCCGAGTTCTTGCTAAAGGCCTTGCCGCACTGCGCGCACTCGAAGGGCTTCACTCCGATGTGGAACCTCTGGTGCTGAATGAGGTAGGAGCTCTGGCTGAAGGCCTTGCCGCACTCGTTGCACACATATGGCTTCTCACCAGTGTGGTTCCTCTGGTGCAGGGTGAGCGAGGAGCTCTTGTTGAAGGCCTTGCCGCACTCTTTGCACGTGTACGGCTTCTCCCCCGTGTGCGTGCGCTGGTGCTCTGTCAGATGCATGTTCTGGCTGAAGGCCTTGCCGCACATGGGGCACACATACGGCTTCTCCCCCGTGTGCGTGCGCTGGTGCACAATGAGGTGCATGTTCTGGCTGAAGGCCTTGCCGCAGTCCCCGCACGTGTAGGGCTTCTCGCCCGTGTGGATGCGCTCGTGCTGCGTGAGGGACGAGGTCTTGCGGAAGGCCTTGCCGCACACATGGCACGCATAGGGCTTCTCGCCCGTGTGCGTGCGCTGGTGCACCACGAGGTTCATGCGCTGGCTGAAGGCCTTGCCGCAGTCCCCACACGTGTATGGCTTCTCACCCGTGTGCACACGCCGGTGGATGGTGAGAGAGGAGCGCTCAATGAAGGGCTTCCCGCACGTGTCACAGCGGAAGGGCTTCTCGCCAGTGTGGATCCTTTGGTGCTTTATGAGGGACGAACTCCGACTGAAGGCTTTGCCGCACTCCTGGCAGTCATAGGATGCCAGGCACTTGCCAGGGCCTGAGCTGCTGGGCTGCTTCCCATGCATCCCAAATGCACAGGCCCCCTTCTCCTTGAGCACCCCCAGCGGTAGGGGTTCGTGGGTGCAGCTCTGGTTGGTAGAGGCTTTCAACTCTGGACCCTCAGAGACAAAACCCTCTGCCAGGCTGCCACCCTGGACAGTGGGTGGCCGCTCTCCACAAGGCCCCACACCCCAGTCGCCCCAGATGCCTGCTCCTCCCCAGGTGCAGATGCTCTCGGGCCCTCTCAGGGCCGCCCTAGTGGGTGCCTTGCCCTTCACAATGTCGTCCTTGGCATCCGATTCTTTCATTTCAGGTCTAGTCCCCCAGTCTGGAAAAACAAAACAAAATAAAACAAACAAACAAAAAAAAACAGAAGCCGTCAGCCATGCTGGGGGTAAGGAACATCCACAGCGGGACTGGACAAAGGAGACCCAAGCCGCTAGCAAGGCAGGGATGCCCCAGAAAAAGCACTGCGCTCTGATCTGGGCTTGTGGAGCCCTCGAGCCAGAAAGCAAGGTGTGGATGCGTGTGACTGGAGGACTGAGAGGACGAGAAACGACCTATCGGAAAGGGAGAAGGGCAGCTCTGAGCTCGAGGAGGCGCAGGAGAGCTGGCTTGGAGGTGTGATTGGCAAGACTCCCAACACTGGGGAGGAGCGACCACCCTGGTCAAATGTGCTGGACGTGTCAGTGAACCTGGTGCCCACAGATGAGGCTTGCTGGGGACTCTGCTCCCTGGCCTGCCTCCTGTCTGCCCCACCCCGGCGAGGCTGATCTGTCCCTGGCTTCTAGGCGTCAGGCAGAGGGAAGGATCAGCACCGGGCTTCAAGGGGGTTGCTCCCCTGCCTCCACTCACCGAGGTAGGCCCACTCCTGCGCTCTGCCCTTGGGTCTTGCCCAGGGGGTGCCCCACCCCCCACTTCTCCACTCTGAGGGTCCTGTGCTCCTCTGTCATGGGAGCCTAGAAAGAAAAATGACCCCTAGAAGAGACTCAATAAGACAAGTGGGGCCTGGGAGGCAGTCGCTACAGCATGAGGCCCCTGGACAGGCGGTCACCGGCTGTGGAGGGGCCAGGAGTGGCGGTCAGTGTCAGGTTGGGAAGACCAGACAGTTCTCCAGGTGGATGGTGGCAATGTCTGCACCACAGTGTGAATGACCCTGATGCATTAAACTACACTTAAGAATGACTGACATGGTAAATTTGATGTACATTTTATCACAATTTTAAAATATATTTTCAGAGACTTAGTTGTTGCCCTTGTTTCTCCCTCCCCTCCCACCACCCGGACTATGGTAAGGGCCACGGCATGCACAACGGGCCTGAGTGGGACCAGAGCTCCCTGCAGCCACCACGGATTTCTACCCGAAGAGCAACCCACAGGTACCCTGTCCCCCCACCACAGTCTCCTCCTCACCATGCACCTCTACCTGTGAACAGCCAGAGTAGACCCAGCACACTGGCAATGGAGGCAGGGCCTTCCAGTGGCCTGTGGGCTCCCCTGACCCAGACCAGGCCCGTCTGGGAGCTGCCTCCCTCCCTCACCTCCCAAGACCATGTTCCCCATCCATTCCCCCCACCCCCCGTGTGTGTATGTGTGGTACTGGTGATTTAACCCAGGGGTCCTTACCACAGAGCCACATCCCCAGCCCTTTTTATTTTGGGATGGGTTCACTGAGTTGCCCAGGCTGGCCTGGAACTCGTGATTCTCCTGCCCCAGCTGCCCAAGGAGTGGGACTGCAGGTGTGCCCCCATACCCAGTTCTTGTCTCTTTTTACCCC
Organism: Glaucomys volans; assembly: GCA_020662805.1. Lineage (NCBI taxonomy): Eukaryota > Metazoa > Chordata > Mammalia > Rodentia > Sciuridae > Glaucomys > Glaucomys volans. The sequence continues at coordinate 232,542 of JAJEJO010000605.1, read as the reverse complement.
CTGCCCATGCTATACAAATTGTAAAAGAAAACTTAGAAGAAAGCCTTACTGACCTTGAGATAGGCAAAGATTTCTTAGACTTGACACCAAAAATACCATCCATAAAAGAAAACAATTGATAAACTAGAGCTCATCAAGTTAAAGATGTCTGCTTTTCAACAAAGGGCTGGGCACCTGGATGCCCACACGCAAAGGAAGACTGTGGACCTCTTTCCTACGCCATTCATAACAATGAACCCGCGCGGATCCAAGATCTAATGAAGAGCTAAAACAGACCTCAAGAATATAGGACTCAGCCTCCTGTGAGACTGTGCCAGGCCACGGTTTCTTAGATATGCCACCAAAAGCACAAACAACAAAACAAACTAGACTGCATGGACATTAGAAATGGCCCCATCAAGAAAGGGAAGAAAGAAAGGCTTGGTGGCGCACGCCTGTAATCCCAGCACTTGGGAGGCTGAGGCAGGAGGATCTCGAGGTCAAAGCCAGCCTCAGCAACTTAGCAAGGCCCTAAGCAACTCAGTGAGACCCTGTCTCTAAATAAAATACAAAATAGGGCTGGGGATGTGGCTCAGTGGTGGAGTGCCCCTGGGTTCAATCCCCAGTAGTAAAAAAAAAAAAAAAAAAAAAAAAAGGGAAGAGAACACCCAGAAGGGGGATTTTTTGCACAGCGTATCTGCTCAGAGACTCGCATTAGGAATAAAGAACTCACAAAACTCCGCCATCACCCAACTAAAATAATTTTGGAGCGAGCATGCCCAAGGCTTGACACTTTACCAAGGTAACACACAGCAGGGAAATACTACATGGGAAGACGGCCGGCATCAGATGAAGGCCACACACCTATGCGGAGCGCTGAACTGGAAGAGGCGGAGCACCCTGCCTCTAGGCGCGGTGGTGGAAGCCGAGGGAGCCCAGGATCTGGACAGGCACGTTCCCGGGGCCTGAGTGAACTGGCCGCAGCCCAGATACTCAGCAGGTGACTGGGTGAACAAACCGTGGGTGCCCACACGGCGTCACGATGCACAGGACAGGGAAACGGACTGCCGAGCCACGCAGCGAGTTGGGGGACCGTGAGAAACATCGCCAAGCCTGAGAAGCCAGGCTGGAAGGCGCGCCGTGCGGTTCCGTGTGCGCAGAATCGAGACATGCCAAGGAAACTACAGCCACCAGACCCCAACCTGCGGCTGCCTCCCCGGGAAGGCTCGCGGGGCGGAGGGACCCGTGAGGAAGGCTGGGAGGTGGACACGCTCCTGTCATGGCCCTGCTTTCCCAGGGCTCTGAACCGACTGCACTGCGCACTCCACTATGCGCCGCTGATGAGAGGCCCATCGCACCCCAGAGCAACCCACCAAGGAAACTGCACCCTCCTCCAGTCGGTGGGCGGCCCTCCTCAGGGCGCGGCGGGTGGTTCCCACGGCAGTGATGCAGGGGGCAGCGCGTGCGCAGTGCCAAGCGTGGCTGGACGTCTGGGTCTTTTCCTTTGGTTTTCTTCCCACACAACTTCTCCCACTTTCGGGAGAGCACCTGAAGGACAGATCGCTAAAAATGTGACTTACAATGCCGAACTGTCCTCCAAGAGCCTTGTCCCAACTCTGCACCCCTAAAATGGGTCTCTTTCCCCATACCCTCCTAACGCAGGCGCTCATTCCATTCATCTTGCGAACCTCCAAAAAGATGGCATCTCAATTTGTAAAGTTCTATTACAAAAGGTTTTTTTTTTTAAAAAAAAAAACCTCTCAGGCTGGGGCTATGGCTCTGTGCTGGAGCACTTGCCCAGCTCACGAGAGGTGCTGGGTTCCATTCTCAGCACCACATAAAAAAATAAATAAAAAGGTATTATGCCCATCTACAACAAAAAAAATTAAAAAAAAAAACAAAAAAAGCTTCAAAGCGTTACCTCCTGTGCTTCTACATCTGTGACCTGCCAGCCTGTCATCTTGGTCCAATTATCTATCCTTCACTTAGGGTTTTTGCTTTTTATTCCCAGGTGTTCTTTATATAATTATGACCCTTCGGTTATACATTTGAAGAAAAACTATCTTCATGTCATCTACCAACTTTGTTTTTAGCCTCAGGCTGTGCCAGCCCCTCAGCCGCACCCTCCAGCGGCCCTGCCCCTCTTCCTGGCAGAGCCTTGTCAATCTGCCAATCCTTTTTCTGTCTCTGTGTGGCCCTGAAGTGATGGGCTGATGGTGCTCTGCGGTGCCACCCCTTGCCCAGCGAGACCAGGTTCCTGTAGTTCTCCAGCATGACACCCCTGTGCAGGTCCTTCTGGGCAGCGTGACA
>JAJEJO010000605.1:156679-230243 GCA_020662805.1 Glaucomys volans | reverse complement strand
CCCTGTGCAGGTCCTTCTGGGCAGCGTGACATCCTGTGCAGGTCCTTCTGGGCAGCATGATACCCCTGTGCAGGTCCTTCTGAGCAGCATGATACCCCTGTGCAGGTCCTTCTGGGCAGCATGACATCCTGTGCAGGTCCTTCTGGGCAGCGCTCCCCTGGCTCCAGGCTGGGCAAGGGCTGCAATAGTCGGGGCTCAGGGACTCGCTCCTCTGGGACAGCAAGGTAGACCAGGGCATCTGGAAAGTGTGGTCTGGAAGGTCTGAACACAGCTCTCAAGGTGCCTGCCGAAGGGCAGTGTTAGGGTGATGCTGAGCACAGTCTGGGAGAGCTGGGGAGATTCTGGGAGCAAGACCTGGACCCTCGCAGGTGGACCAGGCGGCTGGGCAAGGCGGCACTCCTGTGGCAGAGGGTGGACCACGCAGACCACACCACGCAGAGTAGCAGACGGAGCAGCGGCCCTCCCTCCTCCACAGCTGCTCGGTGCCAGGCCCTGTTCTAGGCAGCGTCAAGAGCTGCACCCAAACATTTGTGAGTGCATGTCCTGACCTCCAGGGTCCTGGCCACACTGAGAAGTCACAACAAGGTCATCCTGCAGTGGGCAGCCCTCAGGCTCCACCAACGTCCTCCGAAGAGGGTGAGAAGGCAGGTGTGCAGAACACGGCCAAGATGGCAGCTGTGTGCCAGTCATGCCACCCCAGCCGTGGGAGAGCACCTGAGCAGACCGTCCCAGAGGGACTGGCCCTGTGCGCACCTTGCCCAGGCATCAGCCTCCAGGGTGGGAGGGCAACTCCTGCTGGCCCTGTGTAGTCGCTGGGGGACTGACCCCTTACTGATTCAAAGCAGACCCACAAGACACCACACCACACCCTCTCCCAGCCACCATCCTCCCTGTCCTGAGTGGCTCTGGCCTTCCCAGCTGGCCCCACTAGGCTCTGCCAGCGGGCACTGCAGGGAGGCTGGGAGGTACAGAGGAGGAGCCAGCACAGATGGGCAGGTTCCTGCCACGGTTCAGATGTGAGGCATCCCCAAAGCGCACGCGTGAGACCATGCGGGCAGTGCAGAGGTGAAAGGCCAGGCTGTGACCGCTTCACCTAATCAGTGCACTGATCCTGACAGGGATTAGCTGGTGGTAACTGTGGGTGGGGGGGTGTGGCTGGAGGAGGGGGTCCTGGGGGCGTGCCTCTGGGCTTTTATTTTGTCATGGTGAGGAGAGCTCTCGCTCTGCTTCCTGCTGCCTTGTCCCCTGCTGCTCTCCTCCACACACTTCCACCCTGATGATCTGCCTCACCTCAGGCCCCAAGGAATGGAGCTGGCCATCTATGGACTATGACCTGAAACCATGAGCCCCTAAATCAACTCTTCCTCCTCTAATTATTCTTTTCAGATCTTTTGGTCATACAGCAAAAAAGCTAATTAAAACAGTCCCTGGTCTAGTCACACAGCAAGGAATGGAGAGCAGGCATGGAGACCAGGCTGGCTCCAGAGCCCAGACCCTGACCCTACAGGCCCCTACAGGCCACTGCTTCTCCGTGAGTCAGCTGGAGGGCAGGTGGGGCAGCCTGGGAGTGTTGCCCCATCCTGACCAGACCCCACCCGTGCCCCCCTGCTCCGGCTGACCCTGAGGCCTGCTGCCTCTGCAGCTGCTGCTCCCTGCCTGGAATGCTCATCCCTGACCTCGGTAGGCTGGCCCTTCTGGTTCATCCATGCAAGGCCTCAGCAGGAGTGGCAGGCCCTGACTCAGATCTAAGGGGACGCCTTGCACTCACACACCTGCGCTCAAACCCGCTGCTCTGCTCGCAAAGCCCAGAGGTGGAAGCATGCCAGGGGGAGCAAAGCCAGATCCCTCCAAGGGGTACACAAGGCGGCCTTAAAAAGGGAGTTCTAAGCCTGCTACAGCACGGTGGCCTCAAGGACAAGGGACCACGTCAGATCTGCCAGCACCAAGGCACAAAACTGCAGGATCCCACTGGTGAGGACTGGGGGTAACGAACTCAGGGGCGGGGCTTAGTGTTGGTTCTGGAGTTTCAGTTTTGGTGTCAGCATCGTTCATAAACCAGAGGTGGAGACGGCCAAGTGCATCGACTGACTGTGGGCGAACCGTGTGCATGTGATGGAGAACCACGCAGCCCGCAGACGTGTGGGCTCTGTGCATGGCACCACAGGGACACACCTGGTCGATATTTTGCTAAGTGAAAAAAGGCAGGCAAGAAGCTCCTACTACCTGATGTCACTGATCTGCACCACAAATCTACTGGGAGGGGTTGCACAGTGGTTGTCAAGGGCTGGAGGTGTAGGGGCAGAACAGCCAGAGCTAATGAGTGTGCCGTCTTTGGGAGGTGAAGAACGAGCTGCAGTTCGTAGTGGCGACAGTGCCACGACTCTGAATCTACCAAAACCAGCGAAGGGGGCACTTTGTAGCAGCTGAGTACTAGGTGAAGATGCAGCAAGCCAGGTCAGGAGTGAGTCCATGCACACACTCCTGCAGCAGAGCGAACCGACGCAGGAGCCACCATGAGTGCTCAGGTGACGAGCAGCAGGCAGAGAAGACGCAGCTGCCGCTGGCTTGCAGGCGGGAGGCTGCGCACCAGCCTGGCAGTCTCAGTCTCTGACACAACCGGAAATAAAGTGGAATGAAAGAATCGAGCAAGTGAGAAACAGCAAGCCCCGGGAGAAGAGCAGTCACCAGTGTCTATGCACGTGCGCTCTTGTGAACACACACACACTTCTCACCACCTGGAGGAGCACTAAGGCTCCCCAGACCAGCAAGGCGAGGGGGAATCACCACCCGTCTACAGAAAGGGCTAAATAGATACTAATGTCTTAAATTTTAAAAAACAATATATATAAAAGTTAAATTTAAAAAAGTAAACAAATAAGGAAATGACTAATAAACATTTTCTAAGAACTAAGAAAACTAAACATTTCTAAGAATTAAGCCTTAGTAATAATACGAACACTGCCACTTGGAAAGAGGTCAGGTGTCACCGTTTGTCAGCGATCATGCTCAAGGTGTATGGCTCTCTCTTAAATCCATTTATCCACTTGCCCATGTACTTTAATATCCAGAGTAGCCGAAGCGGCCAGAGCGGGCGGCGGCAGGCGAGGCGAGGGCTGCACAAGGCCCTAGGTGGCCTCAGCCTCTCCGACTTCGATGGGTTCGAGCGGCAGCTCAACGAGAATACACGAGCTCTAGCCCTGCCCCTCTCAGGGACGACCCTGGGGTCAGACCCTCAGCCCTCAGGGGGACCAGGAGCCAGCCTCCTCTGTCTTCTCTGGCTCCTCCGCTCCTCTTGAGCATCCTCAGAACAGGACAAGGAAAACCACCATCGGAAACGCAGCCACAGCCGCTCTCGAGGTCGGGACCGCAAATGCAGGAGCCGGAGCTGGACCGGCGCAACCGGGACCAGCGCAGTGCCTCTCGGGACAGGCGATAACGAAGCAAACCTTTGACCAGAGGCACTAAGAGGAGCACGGTGGATTGATTCGTCACCCCACCATGAGAAGAAGAAGGTCCGCAAATACTGGGACGTGCCACCACCTGGCTTTGAGCACATCACCCCAATGCAGTACAAAGCCATGCAAGCTGCAGGTCAGATTCCAGCTACCGCCCTTCTCCCCACCATGACCCCTGATGGTCTGGCTGTGACCCCAACGCCAGTGCCTGTGGTTGGGAGCCAGATGACCAGACAAGCCCGGCGCCTCTATGTGGGCAACATCCCCTTTGGCATCACTGAGGAGGCCACGATGGATTTCTTCAACACCCAGATGCGCCTGGGGGCACTAACCCAGGCCTCTGGCAACCCGGTCTTAGCTGTGCAGATTAACCAAGACAAGAATTTTGCCTTTTTGGAGTTCTGCTCAGTGGATGAGACCACCCAGGCCATGGCCTTTGATGGCATCATCTTCCAGGGCCAGTCACTGAAGATCCACAGGCCTCATGACTACTAGCCACTGCCTGGCATGTCAGAGAATCCGTCTCTATGTCTGGAGTTGTGTCCACTGTGGTCCCTGACTCTGCCCACGAGCTATTCATTGGGGGCTTACCTAACTACCTGAATGATGACCAGGTAAAAGAGCTACTGACATCATTTGGGCCTCTTTAGGCCTTCAACCTGGTCAAGGACAGTGCCACAGGGCTCTCCAAGGGCTATGCCTTCTGTGAGTACGTGGACATCAACACCACAGATCAGGCCATTGCTGGGCTGAATGGGATGCAGCTGGGGGATAAAAAGCTGCTCGTCCAGAGGGCGAGCGTGGGAGCCAAGAACGCCACGCTGGTGAGCCCCCCAGCACGTCACCTTCATTGGCTAGAGGGACCCTGGGAGTGGGAGGGGCTGGCAGGGGACAGGTTCTCTTTAGCTCTGCCCCAGCTTTGGCAGGAAGGGATTTGGTGAGGGAGACCATCAAAGGCAGTGTTGGAGAGTAGGGTGCATATGTGGTCAGGTGGAGGAATGGTCTTACTGGGTTGGTGTCTGCAGGGCATGGGCTTGAGTGGAGGGAGGCAGGTCTGAACCCCCGTGAGCCTCTGTCTCCCTCACCCCTACAGAGCACCATCAACCAGACACCAGTGACGCTGCAGGTGCCGGGCCTGATGAGCTCACAGGTGCAGATGGGCGGCCACCCTACTGAGGTCCTGTGCCTCATGAACATGGTGCTGCCAGAGGAGCTGCTGGATGATGAGGAGTACGAGGAGATCGTGGAGGACGTGCGGGATGAGTGCAGCAAGTACGGCCTCATCAAGTCCATCGAGATCCCCCGGCCTGTGGATGGTGTCGAGGTCCCCGGCTGCGGAAATTGTGGAATTCACCTCTGTGTTTGACTGCCAGAAAGCCATGCAGGGCCTGACGGGTCACAAATTCGCCAACAGAGTGGTTGTCACAAAATACTGTGACCCCGACTCTTACCACCGCCGGGACTTCTGGTAGAAGTGGCCTGGGGAGGGTGGGGGCAGGACTGGCTGGAGGCTTCCTCCCCACCTGTCCCCCCCCTTTCCCCCCTCTGAAGATGATGGGCAGAAGAGTGACAGCCGAATGACAGCCTGACAGCCGGCAGCAACTGGAATGGCAGCAATTAAGGGTGGGGGGTGGGGGGTTGGGAGGTTAGGGCAGGGAAGGGACTGGGGAAGTGCACACAGGCCCACACAGACACGCACCCACACAGACACAGAGGGAAGGGGTTGGGATGGGGACGGGTGCACAGCAGGGCGGGTAGGACCCCCACGGCCCCTCCCAAAACAGCCTTTTCTCCCCCCCTTCCCCATGGTAGGAAAATAGTGTGTTTATATTTTATGGCCAAACTATTTTGAATTTTGTTGTCCAGCCCTCAGTGCCCTTCCCTCTCTCCTTTGCAGGACCACAGCTCCCGTCCTCTGGTCCTCCCTGGTCCCTGCCCTGGTTTCCCTGGTTTCTTAAGTAGTTGGTTCTCTTTGGCCTTTCCCGACTCGCTCCTATCCCCCCAGTCCCGTGGCCCCTGGCCCTCTCCTCCTCTCTGTGGCAGTTTCATATTTGCTAAGACAAATGTGCTCATTAGACATTTTGTTGTATTTTAAAAAATAAAAAATAAATATCCAGCATGCAGTCCAACACTGACAGCGGCCGGCCAGCGGAGGCCCTCTGTGGGGACTCACCCTGCCTCAACACACCTGGACAGCAACAGGGAGACTTAACGCCCAACACTGCTCCTTCCCAGGAGACGCTCCTGAAGACATCACCTTCCCACGTCCCTCCAGGACGTGTACAACTAGGAACACCTGGAGATCAGCACGTGTCCAACCAGAAGGGAACCATTAAGTAAACCAGGGCACAAGGACAGGGTGAGCCTGCACAGTCAGCACCAGACGTCAGAAAGGAGTTGACACCATGGGAAAGACCCCAGGGTGAAGGCTTTGATTAAAACTCAGAACACAGGCTGCTTAGTCAGGGTTACTGTTATTTTTGCAAAACACATGCATGCAAAAGAGGGAGAGGCAGATGCTGAAACTTTCCAGAGTGCTTGTCTTGGGGGAAGTTCACAGGTGAATTTCATCCTCTTAGCCCTTTTCCTATGGATTTAATAATGACTTTAATAATGACTTAGCAATTTTCTCTCAAGATCCATTAAACAATCATGATTTAGGAAGGAAGCTGGAGGACTCATGACGGCAGATGGAGGGCAGCGCCCCCAGTCCTAGCAGGAGTACTCTCCAGTGGGACGGCTAAGGAGGGAGTTCACTGGGATTCAGCTCAGAGAGTCTCTTAGGGACTCAGAAACTCGGATGCATGGAACAAACAACAAGAAAGCGTGCTCTGAGCCACATGGCCGCTACAGGAGCAGCAGCACCCATCCCCAGAGGGCGAACCTCCAGAACAGCAGCTGAACTTGGCTGAGGCAGAGACTGAAGAGTGGAAAGGAGTTTGAAAAGTGTGCTGTTCCCGACTGGCTGCAGCGAGCTGCTGTGCAGCTGTCCTGAGGGCCACCTGCAGCAGCAGCCGTGGAGCCCAGGTCACAGCAAACACTGCTACAGGGCACAGCACACACCTGCCCTGTGGCCCAGCAGGATGTGCAGGAAACAGGCAAGAGAGGACTACACCAGGGGACCCAAGTGAGAGGTACCAAGGGCAGCCACAGGCCTCCTCACGTGACCAGCTGGGGCAGGTCAGGAATCCGAAAGGCGGGTGAGAGGCTGAGCCTGGGAAGGCTGTGTCTTTGGGCAGCAGAGTATATGGTGGACTGATTCCCCTGCCCAACAGTGGAATTCCTGGGGGGCTCCTGAGATCCAGACGCCCAGCAGAGAATGGAAACTGCCAGGCACTTGTGTGGATCTCATCTCCCCAGAGCAGTCCCTACCCAGCAAAGCCCTGAGGCCTGATTAGCCCTAAGCCCCACCCACCCGAATGCCACTCAAAGAACTCTGCAGTGCCCCCCCCACACTGCACCCAATTGGGCTGTGTGGACAGAATTCCAACAAACAGAAGCTCCCATCCAACCTGCCTCAACCTGTTGAGAGCCATCTCAACCAGCTTCAGGCTCAGGCCCCGCAGGCAGCCAGGGAGCAGACAAAGAGGAGGTGGTTGAAGACCCCCAGCCCTGGCATGCTCACTCATGACACTGCCCAGGAAGAAATGGAAAGGGCAGTCGGCACCAGCGAGAGGCAGTGACTGCCCATCATTGTCGACCGTTTTGACCACCTCAGTGAAGAAAATTCTTTCTTCCTTTTTTTTCCTTTTTGGCTGTTCTTGCTGTGCATATGAACATATATACATATAAATATTTGTTCCTTTTTAAAAATTTTTTTTTAGTTGCCAGTGGACCTTTATTTACTAATTGATTTACATGCAGTGCTGAGGATCGAACCCAGGGCCTCACACATGCCAGGCAAGTGCTCTACCACTGAGCCCCAGCCACAGCCCCTCATTGCTTTTTGTTTTTGTTGTTTTTTAGTTGTAGATGGACACAATACCTTTATTTTATTCATTTATTTTTTCATGTGGTGCTGAGGATTGAACCCAGTGCCCCTCACACGCTAGGCGAGCACTGCACCACTGAGCCACAACCCCAGCCCCCTTGTTTCTTATTAATAGCTTTTTATGATAGTTATTTTTCCTTGCCTCATCTTTTGAGGGTTAGGGTTTTTGGTTTATTTTTGCTTTTGTTTGTTTCTCTTTCTCATAATAGCCAAATTCTCCTGCTAATAGCCAAATTCTCAGGTTCTGATCTCCCTTTACTTTGCTCCTCCTATTTTCCTCCCCCTTCCTTAAAGTCATCCCTGCTATAGCTCTTCTATTCTCTGTTCACATTTTGAACACTCTTTCCTCTTCTTATCACATCTCTTTTCTCTATTTTATCACCTTCAGAACTACTTTTCATGCTGTTGCGATTACTGTTGCTGTGGATGAGTGGACACCTGCTGTTGGCTTTAATGCCAGATCTGGCTCACAATTACTCACTGTTCTTGCTGTTGGAAACTGCTGCCCCCCACTTTCCTGTTTTTGAGCTAATTAGTGTCACAGATGTCACAGTCAGCACCTGGTGTTTATTTTGATGATGTACATTGTTTGCATTGTTGTTACTACTGTGTGATTTCTCTTCTCTTATGAGGGGTGGGAACCTACAGAGACACTATAAGCTCACCTGGTAGAGACAATGCTGCTGAGCTGAACTCAGCCCAAACCCAGCACACCTGGCTCCACGCAGTGATTGCAGTGATCGTGTGCCAACTTCAGCAATACTTTAATACAAAGAATAGAAGAGGAAAAAAACATCCATTAGTGAACAGGCCCCAAGTAGAAATGGTTAGGTGGGGGGCTCGCAGGTCCCACCTATGAACATCCACTACTAGTGAAAAAACAGTATTCACAAAAGGCTGTGGATACCACACCCACCAGAGGTCTCAATCTAAATCACTCTAGGGCACTTTGGCAAGCAAAGACTGTGCCCTCAAAAGGCCCACACATAGGAGTGCAAGAGAAATCCCTTCCATGAAACCCAGCAAAGGAAAACAGGAAATGAAATAACATGACACCTCCTAAATCATCATTCAACAGCAAATGACACCAAGGTGTTGACATGGATGAAGTATCAGATAAAGAAGTCAAAAGAATCATTATAAAAATGATCAAAGAATTTCAAGAGAACACAGAAAAACAGCTGAATGAATAAAGGCAGTCAGTACAGGCTACGAAGGAGAGATTCAATAAGGAGATCGACATACTAAGAAAGAACAAAACAGAAATCTTGGAAATGAAAGACAAAACAAATAAAATGTTCAACTGAAAGTCTCTCGAACAGACTAGAACACAATATCAGAGCTGGAAGACAAAGTGGCTAGCCTTGAACATTCAGACAGCATTGAAAATAAAAAAAGCAACCATGATCAGAATATACAAGAACTCTGGGACATGAAGAGACCAAATTTAAGAATCTCTGGAATTGAAGAGGGGTGTGAGATGCAGGCTAATGGAGTGGATAACTTCTTCAGGAAAATAACAACAGAAAAATTTCCAAACTTTGAGAATAAAATGACATCCAGGTACAGAATGCATTCAGAACCTCAGATAGACAAGATCAAAAAAGAATCTCTCCATGACACCTTTCAGTTAAAATGCCTACCATGAAGAACAAAAGCCTCAAGAGGAAAACATCAGATCCCATTAGGAGGCAAGCCAGTTAGAATCACTTCTGATTTCTCAGCTGGGAGGGCTTGAAATGTTGTGTTCCAAGTCCTGAAATAATATGACTATCAAACCCAGATTGCTGTATCCAACAAAGCTATCCTTCAAAATTGAAGCAGAAATTAAAACCTCACAAGGTAAGCAGAAACTAAAAGAATTCATGACTACTAATCCAGCAGCAGAGAACTTAAAGAAGTGCCTCACACAGAAAAAATAAAAACAAAGCCTAAAGCTCACAAATGAACAAGTTTCATTTGAAGAGTAGCTAAGCAAATGAGAAATGTGACCAAATGAAACATTGGAAATAAAACAAAATAGCAACAATTAGTTAAAAAAAAAACTCTCTGTAATAGCATTAGGTGTAAATGGTCTCAACTATCCAAAGAAAAGACACAAGCTGGAAGAATGGATTAAAAAACAAGACCCAGCTATACGTTGATTGCAAGAGATGCCAAGCAGACAGTCACAAGCTGCAAGTGAAAGAACAGAAGTTGATATACCATGTAAAAGAAGCCCCCAAACAAAGCAGAAGTTGCTACTCTCATATCTCACAAAGCAGATTTCACACCAAAATTAGAAGACACACAGAAGGTCACTTGATACTCATAAATGGAACAAACAACCAGAAGATATAATGATAGTAAATATTTATGCCCCAAACACTGGTGCACCTAATTACATAAAATAGACAATATTCAAATTAAATACTCAGATAGACCCTAATACAATAATACTGGGTGATTTCAACACACCACTCTCACCAACAGATAGGTCGTCTGGACCTACCTAAACTCAGTCAAGCTCATTGGAATTGAAAAATATTATATATGAAACGGCATTAACAGACATCTAGAGAGTGTTTCATTCAACGAGAGCTAAATATACTTTCTTCTCAGAAGCTCATGGAACCTTCTCCAAAATAAACTATATTTTAGTTCACAAAGCAACTTTTAGCAAATACACACAAAACTGATACAATTCCTTGCATCTTATCAGATCATAATGGAATGAAATTGTAAATCAACAACAAAACCCCATAGAAATTATATAAACATATGGAGACGGGACAATACCCTTTTGAATGATGAATAGGTGGTAGAAGAAATCACAGGAGAAATTTTAAAATTCTTAGAATCAATGAGAACAGTGATATGACATCCCAGAATCTCTGTGACACTATGAAGGCAGCTCTCAGAGCGAGTTTACAGCTACAAGTGCCTACACAAGAAAGTCAGGAAGATCTGAAATGAACAACCCAATGATATAGCCCAAGGCCCTCCCTTGAAAAACAAGAAAAAAAAATTCCAAAACCAGTAGAAGGAAGAAAAGAATTAAGATCAGAGATGAAATCAATGAAATTGAGAATTAAAAATACCAAGGATCAATGAAACAAAAAGTTGATTCTTTGAAAAGATAAAATTGAGAATCCCTTAGCCAAACTACACAAAAGAAAAAGAGAGAAGACCCTAGATTAATAAAATTAGAGATGAAAAAGGAGAAATCACCACAGACATCATAGGATTCCAGATGATCATTAAGAACTATACTGAAAGCTTATACTTCAGTAAACTGGAAAACCTAGGACAAATGGACAAACTTCTAGACACATATGACCTGCCAAAACTGAATCAAGAGGACGTGGAAACTGCAGACAGACAATAACTAGCAATAAGAGAGAAGCAGTAATAAAAGCTCTTCAGGAAGAAAAGTCCAGTGGCGTATGGATTCTCAGCTGAATTTATTAGACCTTTAAAGAAAAGTAACGCCAGTGCTCCTCAAATCATTCCATGAAATAGAAAGGGACAGAATGCTAAGAATTCTTTTTATGAAGCCAGTATCACACTCATAGCAAACAGATAAGGACACATCGCAGAAAACTACAGACCAATATCCCTGATGACCTTAGACCCAAAAAATCCTTAATATTGGCAAATTATATTCAATAACATATTAAGAAGAATGCACATCATGACCAAGATGTTTTTTCCCCAGGGATGCAAGGGTGGTTTAACAAGCAAATTGACAGAAGTAATTTATCACATAAATAGGACAAAAATCAGTCATCTCAATAGATGCAGTGATATTCTCTGACTCATTCATTAAAAAAACACTAAAAAAAACTAGGCATTAAAGGAACCTATCACATATCATAGAGACCAACATCATAATGAATGGGTAAAAACTGAAGTATTTCTTTCAGAATCTGGAACAAGACAAGATGTCTTCTCTCACCACTCCTATTCAACATAGCATTATAAATTCTAGTAAAGCAATTAGGCAAAAGAAGGAAATAAGAATAGGAAAGGAATAAGTCAAACTATCACTGTTTGCAGACAATATGTTCCCATGCTCAGAAGTTCTAAAAAGCTCTACAAGACTGCTGGAGCTAATAAACAAATTCAGCAAAGTAGCAGGTTGCAAAATTAACAGACAAAAATCAACAGAATCGCCAATAAGAATACACCAATAATGAATCAGCTAAGAAAGAAATCAGGAAACAGTTCCATTCACAATAGCCTCAAAAAAATTATCTAAGAATGAATTTAACCAAGGAGATGAAAGACCTCTACAATAAAAATAAAACACTGAAGAAAGAAATTGAGAAGGACCTCAGAATATGGAAAGAGCTCCCATGTTCATGGATAGGCGGGATTAATACTGTTAAAATGGCCATACTACCAAAAGCAACATATAGATTCAATGCAATCTCCATCAAAATATCAATGATATTCTTCAGAGAACTAGAAAAATTCATTTGGAAGAATAAAGACTCAGAATAAAGCAATTCTGAACAAAAACAACAAAAAAAGCAGCAATGCTGCAGATATTATAACAGAGCTATGCAACGAAAGTGCATCATGCTGGCATAAAAACACACGCATACCCCAGTGGAATGGAATAGAGGCCACAGAGAGAACCCACGCACACACAGTCATCCTACCTTTGATAAAGATGCCAAAACACACACCGGAATAAAGACTTTTTAACAAATGGTGCTGGGAAAACTGGTTATCCATAGGTAGAAGAATGAGACTAAACCCTTCTCTCTCAGCCTGCACAAAAATCAACTCAAAATGGATCAAAGACCTAGGAATGAGACCAGAAACCATGAAATTCTTGCAAAAAAACATAAGATCAACACTCCAACAAACAGGCACAGACAACAGCTTCCTCAGTAGGACTCCTAAAGCTCAGAAAATAGTGCCAAGAGTCAATAAATGCAATGGCTTCAAATTAAAAAGCTTCTGCACAGCAAAGGAAACAAGAACGTGAAGAATGAAAGGACAGAGTAGGAGAGGACATTTACTAGCACTCTCATAGAGGGCGGATTCCCAGGACATGCAAGCAGACGTGTATATGTTCCTCGGGTGTGCAGCGTCGTCTGCCCTACATCAGCCACGGCACCCAGTGTCCTGGAGGTCACCCGTCCTCTGACGCGAGCACTTATATGCCATTTACTTTTACTCAAAAAACTTAACACCAAGAACTCAAAAAACTTAACACCAGAAAAAAAACCCAATCAATAAATAGGCAAATGAAGCAAACGAACCTTCTCAAAAGAAGAAATACAAATGTCCAACAAATATATTTAAAAAGTCCAGCATCGTTGGCAATTAGGAAACAGTGATCAACAGCACACTGGGATTCCGTCTCACTCAGTTAGAATGGCAGTCACCAAGAATATAAACGATGACACATGCTGGAGAGAGTGTGGAGGGAAAGGAGCACTTACAAATGTGGTCGGGTTACACATTAGTGCAACCTATGGAAATCAGCATGGAGGACCCTCAAAAGACGACACAGGAACTCCCACGTGACCAGCCACACCACTTCTGGGCATTGTCCTTAAGCAGTGCATGCGCACCATGTTTATACAGCACAACTCATAACAGCCAAACCATAAAACCAGTCTAAGTGTCCATCAACGAATGGCCAGATAAAGAAAATGTGTTACACATACTAATGGAGTTTTATTCAGCCATAAAGAAGAATAGAATTATGTCATTTGCAGGAAAATGGATGAAACTATAGCTGATCACATTAAGCAAAGTAAGTCAAACTCAGAAGGTCAAAGGTCATATGTTTTCTTTCCTATGTGGAAGCTAGAGAGGGAAAAGGAAAAGAAAGGTGGGGAGGATCTTATGAAAAATGAAGGGTGATCAGTAGAGTAGAGAAAACAAACTAGGGGAGGGAGAAGGAGGATGAGGGGAATGATAGCAGTCAAATTCCTCAGTTGTAGTGTGCGTGTTTGAATGTGTGACAACGAATCCCACCACTACGTACTGCCACAATGCACCGACAGGAAATACGGAGAAGCTCCCGGCGCTGGATGGACACCCACACACTGATGCTGCAGCTAAACAAGGGACGTGAGTAGTTCTCAAAAGTAGGGGGAATCCCTGGGGCATAAAATCCAAAAAAAAAACCCCTCAAGATTGAAATGGCAGAACCAACACTTCTTGCTCGACTTGCTTCAGGAAGGAAGATCCTAAATGGAACTCCAACATCCAGGCTTAGCTCGGGCAGAGGCCTGTGGATGGACTATGTCACCACGTAAAGGCACCTGCTTCTACAGCAAAGCAGCTTAACTAAGTTTCTCCAGAGACCCGACCACAATTTCCTGGTTAACAAAACATCAGCAAAGATCCCTGTGGGAGGGCTCAGTGGGGTTAGAGTCCTATCTCCTGTTGCTCTGCTCTGCTTTGCAGAAAACGAAATTTAACTGCAGACTTGATGGATGACACTCTGCTTCCATGGTATAACCTGTAAAATCCCTGACTGCTCTAAGAAATGGGTTCGAGTTCTCACTTTCTGAAAACTCAAGAAACGAAAAACCTTTTATGTAGACTTCTGCAAAAATGTAAACCTCCAAGCTCCCACCCCACTGGGTTTAAGGCCAAAGAATTTCTAGGCTTAGGGTTCAAAGGAAGTTTTAGGCATGAGTCGCACTCTGAACAGGCCAATACACCTGCCTCCTGCTAGTTCCTCGGGTGTGCAGCTTCGTCTGTCCTACATCAGCCACAGCACCCACAGAGTCCTGGAGGTCACCTGTTCTCTGAGGTGAGCACTTATATGCCATTTACTTTTACTATGAAATATTTCTGGTCTAAAAGTAAATTTATGGGAAAAAAATCCAGCGAACAGCCTGGGGGGACTGTGTGGGCTGAGAACCATTGGAAGGCAAGAGCCCAGAGTACTGGGCCTGAGTTTCTCTGAAAGGAAGGCAGGAGCGACATGTCTCCCCAGTGTCTGAAAGGAGGGCAGGGGTGACCCGACTCACCAGTGTCGCATCAGTCAGTAGCTGAGCGGCCATCTCAGCACCTGTGCGCGGTCATCAGGGGAAGAGGCCGGGCCTGAGGTGCCGACAGAGCTGTGGATCGGGAGACAGAGGGAGGCCTGGTGAGGAACAGACTTGGTCCCGCACATGGGCACACAGGAGGACCCAGGATAAACAGTTACGGGCTTACTGCATGCAAGACACTCCATACACCAGCTCATGGAAGCCCTGCTTGCCTAGAAGTGGGCACGCTACCACCCACTTCGCAGCTGGGGAGACTGAGGCCAAGAGAGTGAAGCCACTGCCCAGCTCAGAGCTGGGGCTGGAGCCGGGTGGAGTAGGTCCACGTGCTCAGCACCAGCCACTGCCTCCTGAAGGCACCTCACACAGCTGCTCTACCACACACAGCCTTCTGGGGGCCACAGGACCCTGGCTTCTCCCGCTGCCCTGAGCAGACCGTCTCCTCGGGCCAGTGCTAGACCAAGGCCCCTCGGGTGGCCTGCCCCAGCCCCAGGGTGATCCCCAGACCTCATGATGCCGGGCTCTCAGGCAGGTTAACTTGGGGTCCCATTCTCCCCACATACTGAGGAGAAAGGGCCAGAGGCCAGCCTGGCTCATCACCTCCACCCTCCTCATGTTCCCCTTAAGACAAAAGGAAAGCAGGACCCAACCCCGGGCAGGACTTGTCACCCAGCCAGTCCCTGGCCTGTCATGCAGTTTGCTGCCTCCCTGCTCACAGCCACACTTGGCTTCTACTCTGTCACAGGGTGCCATTTTAAACTGTTACTTTTAGGAAGAGAATCAGTGACTGATCCCAATGAAAGTGAAGAGATCGGATGGCTGGCACAGCTTAGGGCCAACACCCAGAGTCCAGGGCAGTCCTGCTCCATGGAGACCTGCCAGGACTCGCAGCCTCCCAGTGGGGAGCTCACTCCGAGTCACCTCCAACGGACACACAGTTCCACCTGCCATTGGCTGAGTCATCTCAGCTGAAAGTCTACAACCTGGAGCCCACCTGGGAACCCAGTGCTCCCTACACATGGCCCTCCAGCAACAGCCAGTCCTCAAAGCTCCAGTGTCACAGCAGCTTATCAAAAGCTACTACCTTTTGATACCACTACTACTCAGAATAGACTGCTGGCCCGGCCTGCACCCCGAACCACACCACGTGGGGGCCCTAGAATTTATCCTTTGTGGGTGTGAACTCAGGGCCTCATACGTGCCAGGCAAGTGCTCTGCCACAGAACATGCCGGCCCCAGAATCAACACTTCTAAACCAGCCTCCCAGGGACGCCTGACACAGCCTTCAGAGCAAGAACCACCGAGACACTGGCCGCAGCACAAAGTCGGGCAGTTTTGATGGCAGGGGGCCCATACAAGGCCCAGGGCAGGAGCCCAGACCAGGCACTCCCAGCACCTGCCCTCTGCCCCTGCAGTTCCCTCTGCTGGGTTCTCCTCCCACTCGGAGTGGAGTCAGCTCTGAGTCACCTGGAGGAGCGCGCCAGGCCCTGAGCCCTGCAGCCACACCCCGCTCCAGTCTTCTCCCAATACACACCATTACTTCAGAGGGTCCCCGTCTTCCTCCCCAGAACACCAGCCCCCAGGGGACAGAAGATTATCATCGTGGGATGGTATCTCAGAAATCTGGGACGTCTGTCACATGCTAATGCCTAAACACCAAGCTGACTGAACAAAAGAGGGACCTCTTCGCGGGAAGGGGCCAGGAAACAGGACTGTGTACAGCGCTGATGTGGGAGTCACTCCGCCTCGGGCAGGACACACACCTATGCCCAGGGCCTGATCTGGCAATCCGCCCACAGCTGCGAGAAGTTACACACAGACAAACGAAGTCCACTGCAGCACTGCTCCCAGAGCCAGGAGTGAGTGAAATGTGGAACTACCCACTCCAACCAACAACCTGGACATGCTGGGCGCAGTGGCACACACCTGTGATCTCAGGTAGTCAGGAGGTGATGCAGAAGAGCAAGTTTGAGGCCAGCCTCAGAAAGGCAGTGAGACCCTGTCTCAAAATAAAAAATTAAAAAGGACTGGGGTGTGCCTCAGAGGTAAAGCAAGGGGGGACGGGCGGCAGGGGGCGGGGACACAAGAGAACGAGCACCTGACTGGCAACTAGTGGGATAGGCAGTGCCCCAGAGGGGGTACGGTCCCGAAAGACAGGCAGAAAGCAGGAAGGAGTCGTGGGGCACTGCGGTGCATGCCTGTAATCCCAGCTACCTGGGAGGCTGAGGCAGGAGGATCTCAAGTACCAGCCAACCTGGGCAATTAGAATCTGGAAATAGAATAAAGGGCAGGGTAGCCCTGCCTAGCATATGAAGCCCTGGGCTCCATTCCCTGCACTGGGAGCGGGTGGGGAACTGGACACAAATAAATCCTCGTTAGAAAAGGAACAGGTCAAATAAAAGGAGGGGCCTCCAAACCAGGAGACGTGCGTCACGTCTAGAAAGTCAGTCCTGCACCTGTTGACATGGGTGGCAGGCAAGTGTGCTTCTGCCCAGAGTTTCCAGGAGCGACGGGCGAGGTCAGGCTGGCACCTTGAAGTGGGGAATAGAAATGGGGGGAACTGTTATTTATTCCTTCCTATTTCTCTGAGTTGTGTCCCTGGGTGCAGCAACGTTATAGTCCCATCTTAAGGTTTTTAACAGAATTTAAATTTTAAAGTATATCCCTTCTGGGTTAATGGTCTCCAGCCTTCACCCTGGCACTGAGAGCAAACTGGTTCCTTTGGCCCTTTGGCTGGACTGTGGCAGTGACCACAGTCAACTTACCCAGTCCACACAGAGCAGGGTCCCATAATACCTACAGGGTCTGGGAAAAGTCTGATTTATTTTAAAATCATAAGAAAAAAGGTCAGCCTAATGCAGCCGGGATTACACTTGTCCGCATATTGATAGAATCACAAAACACAACTTCAGATTTATCTTTTTTTTTTTTTTTTGCAGTGCCGGGGAATGAACCCGGGGCCTTGTGCTTGACAAGCAAGCACTCTACCAACTGAGCTACGTCCCCAGCCCTCAGATTCACTTTTTTTTTTTTTCTTTTGGTACTGGGAATTGAACCCAGGGGCACTTGGCCACTGAACCACATCCCCAGCCCTACTTTGTATTTTATTTAGAGACGGTCTCACTGAGTTGCTTAGGGCCTCGCTAAGTTGCTGAGGCTGGCTTTGAACTCCCGATCCTCCTGCCTCAGCCTCCCAAGTGCTGGGATTACAGGCGTGCGCCACCGTGCCCGGCCAGATTTACTTTTTAATGGAGCAAGCTGCCCATGAAGAGAAAGAGCCCGCGGAAGCTGCCCTGGAAGCAACCTGACCAGGAGTGCGGCAGGTGACGGTGCCACCCAGCTTGGCTTCCACAGGCTGTGAACTCATTGGCTTCTCATGTTCCTGCTGAGCTTCCTGGCATTTCCTTCCTTTCTTCCTGGCCACTATTTCAAGGGGAGCCTCCCTTAGGAAAAATCCTGCAACCTGTCCCAGCTGAGCAGAAGGTTTAGGATTTCCCATCTATCTGGTGGCTAATTTTAGGAGCCCTGGAGAATGGGTGCCTGAGTACAGCCCTGGGCGCTTCACTTGAAGTCTAAGCCTCAGCTTCCCTACCTGTAAGACAGTTTCAGAAGCACTGGGAAAGTGCCTAGACCACACCAGCTCAACACACACCCTGGGGAAATAATTCCTGTGGTGGAAAATGGTGGGGGACCCTGAGACCCTCAAGTAAGCCCTGTGGGAGGCAGAGGGAGAAAGAACTGCCCCTTGCCCCAGCCCTGTCACTCACACACACTCCCTGCCTGCCCAGGCCAGTGTTAGGGAAGAGGGAGGGAGGTGGACTAGAAGCGTGGGCCAGAAGGCAGTGGCTCTCTAGCCCCCAGCTCAGGCACACACGGGCTGTCACACACCCCTTGGAAGGGGCACACCCAAATGCACTTGAATGCGCACACCCACACAGACAGGCATTCACAAATACCCAGAAACACTCAGACCCTGACGGACACTCCCACTCCCTCCAGACACAGAAGGAAAGGCTAGACACAGGTGGACACCCAGGGGCAGCGCAGAGACAACATGGACAGAGATCATACCAACGCCTCAGGCCCAGGGCACCTACGGAGACGAGGACTCTGATGAAGCCTGCGTGTGAAGGGCTTTGGCACACACTCAGGGCAGACCTGCAGAGACGCGGCAGAACCATGCACGCCCTCTCCTGTCCCTACTCCCTGCCCGGTCCTGCTACACTCACCCCCACCCGCACACCCCCTGCCCAGCCCCACCGCCCCCACCCGTGCACGGGAGAAGGATCGCCCCAACAGCGCACAGGGCCCGCCCCGCCGCCGGCTCACCCGCACTGTGCCAGGACAATGACCGCACCCGCCAGGCCCTCCGGGCCGCGGTGCGCCTGCGCGGACAACGCCGGACTACACCTCCCAGAAGCCCGTGCTCTGTGTCCCCCCCACCCCCGCCCTTACCGCCGCGCGCTGCCAAAGACCCGAGCGAAACTGAGATCCAGGGCGCTCCCCCATCTCCCGAGGCCTCTGCGGGTTCCATGACAAGGGGGCGGGGTGCGGGAGGACGCAGAGGCGGGATGGGGTGGCCGGGGGAGAGATGTGAGGAGGAGGGGCTGGGGAAGAGTCAGGGGAGAGGACAGGGCGAGGAGGAGGGGACTAGGGAGGGAAGGGCAGCCGCAGAGGGAGGAAGGATGGGGAGGCCGAGAGGTTCGAGGACAGAGGCCCATCCCATCTGGACACCTTGCAGAACACTTGTAAGCCACAGACGTGCATAGAAGCAAATGAGCCTAGTGAGTGCTGAATAAAATCTCCAAGAGGCTGTTGGTTGGGCTGAGCTGGCTCAACAGACCATAAGGAGGTTGTCCATGCTGAAGTTCACACCACACCACAGCGCCAAGAGAAACCGGCTTGTGTATCTGATCTTTCAAAAAATCGACAGAGGAGGAATGGCCAAATCCTGAAACAGGTCAGTTCTAGCAGTCATGGGGAAGTTCCCTCAGCTTTGACCTTTATGAAGAAAGTAACTGAAACTTCTGCTCCAGTTTGATCTGCTTTCCAGTCCTTTCCTGCTTGCAAACCCACCTGCTCACCTTAGCGCACTAGAACAATCCTTTTTGACCTGCCCCCATTCTCAAATAGAAAAGGAGAACAGATTAGATCTTTAATCTAATTTTGGTGCAATTTTGCCTTTTTAGATACCAAGAGAGAGCCAGGTATGGTTATGCATACCTATAAACACAGCAACTTGGGAGGCTGAGGCAGGAGGATCTCAAATTCCAGACCAGCCTCAGCAACTTAGTGACAGGAGTGTCTCAAAATAAAAAACGAAAGCATAGCTCAGTGGCAAAGCACCCCTGGATTCAATCCCCAGTACCAAAAGTAGAAAAGGCGCCTGAAAAGGAGATTGCAGTGCCAACTGCCTTTCAAAATCCAGAAAGAAAGTGGCCAGGTCCTTCAGAACCACACAGTAGAGCATGGTCAGTTACTTGAAAAGATGGAATCTGGAAGCCAACGGAGGCAAGGGAAACTGCACAGAGAAAGCATGTCCTCTGTGCCACTCTGCATCTCTGAGGCTGAATTTGTACTGTAATGCCCAACGTACTGCGTCGTCGTCATGGAGCTCTGCCATGGCTATATGTGCATTTACATTTATTTTTCCAGCAGCTGCATAAACTCTACTGAATGAATACACCATGATTAGTTTATCCAGTACCCTAAATGATGGGCACTTAGGGAGTTTCTAATAACTTACCATTAGACTTTTTTGACATTGTTTACCTCTGCTTGTACACTTTGGTTTCTGAGGAATATCGACTCGCATGGTATACATACACAGCAGTACAGATAACCAACCTGGAATTCTTATTTCCCATGCACTCACCATTACTGGAATTATTACTCTTCTATTATTTAAAATCAGTCTATTGGGGGGAAAGTACATATACCACTTGAATTTGCAGTTCCTTGATCACTAATGATTTGGGATAATTTCCATTAACTGCTTATATTCATCTTCTGTCAACTGGCCATTAGCGTTTCATCTTCCTAAGTTGCAGATGTTGCCATTACCCATTTGTACCGGTGCTTTGAATGCCAGGGATTATGATCCTTCATTACGTACATGGCAAACCTTAGTTCTCCCACCACATAAATTTTGTACAGCCTAATGTCAGCTTCTGGATTATGTGTAATGCTTAAGGTCTGACTCAAACCAAGGATATAGAAATATCATTCTGCATCTTTCCTGTACTTTAATGTATTACATTTAAATCTTTAATCTTTTAGGTTTCCATGAGTGTAAAAAGTATAGGTCAATGTTTTTCCAGTGAGCTAAACGCACCAGTACCATTTAATCAATCCATCCCTTCTATACTGCAATGAATAGTCAATTTTGTTTCATATCAGAAGTGAAGAGGAGCTTGAGCCAGGAGCAATGGCACATACCTGTAACCCCAGGAGCTCGGGAGGTGGCAGGAGGATCACAAGACCAGCCTCAGCTGTTAGGGAGGCCCTAATTCAGTGAGACCCTGTCTCAAAATAAAACATTAAAAAAGGACTGGGATGTGGCTCAGTGGTAGATAATCCCTGGGTTCAGTCCCAAGTACAAAATAAGTAACTAAGTTAAGTATGAAAAAAATTTTTTAAATAAATAAAAAATAGAAAAAAGAGAGAAGAGGGAACTGGAAAGGTCTGCTTTTCCAGCAGTCAGGGGTCTTAAGCAGACCCTTCCTTCACGGGGACCTCTAGACTGTCACAGGAGGCATGCAAGACCCAAGAGTTCTGGGCACTCCAGAAAAACACCGCTACCGGGATGAGTTACCTACTAAAGCACAAAGGACCTCTCTTTGGAGTGACGAAATTCTAAAATCGTGGTGACAGTCACACAACTCTGAATACACTAAGAGCCACAGATTGCTACTGGCACTTGGGGGCTTCCTCTTTACTTCTGCTGATGGAGGCAACGGAGCCTAGGGGATGGGGATGGGGGTCTTATCCAAAATTTTTGGCATGTGAATAATTTCTCAAGAAAGCTACTACCAGGAAGAAAAATCCCTCCCACAGCCTCTAAATCACTGTGACCCAATTCTACCTTCGACACTCAAAGCGTCCTAAGTACTGCCTTTGGGCATCACGTGGGACTATGAGGATTCCCAGTGTGCCCTCTGGCCTGTGCCCACTGCCTCCAAAGCCCTTGTTCCAAGGGTAACACCCACACACAGCACTCCCGAGAGCCTTCATGACGTCACTTCTCTTTGTGGCACATATCTGCTTGTCAAATGGCACTCAGGCTTTTGTGTCTCCCCACTACTCTGTGAGGGTGCATTCCTGTCTATCTTGCACCCCAGCACATCCCAGCACCTGAAACCACGCCGAGCACGTGAGTGAATGCTCAGCTAACGTCAACTGAATGGTCACTAATTCCCAACACACACTATACTCCTCGCTATAACCACAGATCTACACAGACAGCTGGACTCAGGATCGTCAACTTAAAAAATATTGGGATTTATACTGTAATATCAATGAATCTACATACTTCACTGGGGGAGAAACATCTTTACCCAATCGAATATTTCTATATAGAAGCATGAGTAGCCTTCCACCTTTTCTTGTGGTACTGGGGAGTAAGCCGAGGTGCTCTCCATTGAGCTACATCCCCACCCTTTTGAGGATCTCAAACTTGAGATTCTCCTGACTCAGCCTTTCAAGTCACTGGGATTACAGGTACGCACCACTGCACCCAGCAATTTTTACTACTTTAAAAATAAGCTTAAAATCTATGTTCAAATTTAATTGCGGTATTTCTGTTTGGGTATGTCTTGTCAATCTCAGGAACAAGATGGAAAGGTTCAATGCAGTGTTTTTTGTTATTGTTTTGGTACTGGGGTCTGAACCAGGGGTACTTAGCCACCAAGCCACATCCTCAGCCCTTTTTAGTTTCTGTGACAGGGTCTTGTGAAGTTTCTTGGGCCTTGCTAAGTTGCTCAGAGTGGTCTCAAACTTGCAATCCTCCTGCCTCACCTTCCTAAGCCCCTGGGCTTACAGCCAAGCACTTTGGAGTTACTGTAGTATTTCAATGCTCTAGAGCAATTAAAAATACTCCAGAACTTGTCTGTTTCACTGTGTGTAAAACTGCGCTTTTCCATTTCTTTCATGGCTACTAACCTACTGAAGCTTCCTTGCTCAGTTTTGCTAACACTACCCGCTGGCTAGTCCAATGTGCTTCCAGAAGCTTCTATTATAACTGGCTCATTCTCTAAGTGTCAGGTGAGGCAAGAGCTCCTGTGCTGCTGCCTGTACCCACATTCGTACAGGTGGCTCACCACCATAGGCTCGCTACCCTAGGCATCGAAACCTTTCAATTCTGAGCCTGATCATGACTCAGGGAGGGTGGAGCCTCCATCTGCTCCACAGTTGCAGGCTTCTTGTCGTGACCGGCTGGCTCTCTGGTCTGAAAATGGTTGTAAGGAAACTCTAACCTAAGTGACTAGCATTTATGCACTACCAACTATATAGATGACCTCATATATCTTTCAAAGAAAGTGTTTTAAATGGAAAAGAAACATGAGCATGTATTTTTAATTTAAAAGATTGAGCTGGAAAAAATGAAATCATGTAGTGGACCGTAATGAACAGACATGGACTGGAAAATGGCTGTCCAGGTGCATTTAGAAGACAGGCTCCACATTTGCTGGTGGCAGGGGAGTAGAGCAGGGAGGGGCTGAGGACACGGCTCCAGAATGCATGCGCAGGTGGTGGGCAAGGTGCACGCGCTGCCGGAAGGCCTTCCCACACGCTACGCACTCACAGGGCCTCTCTCCCGTGTGGACTCTCTGATGCAGAGTCAGGGATTTACGATGGCTAAAGGCTTTCCCACAAACATTACACGCATAAGGTTTCTCGCCAGTGTGACACCGCTGATGACAGATCAGGGATGTCCTCTGTCTGAACGCCTTCCCACACTCAAGACACACGTAGGGCCTTGTGCCAGTGTGCAGTCTCTGGTGCTGAACAAGGTAGGAGCGATCGCTGAAGGCCTTCCCACACTGCACACACTCAAAAGGCTTCTCTCCAGTGTGCACCCTCTGGTGCTGGACGAGGTGTGCGATCTGACTGAAGGCCTTGCCACATGCGCAGCACTCGAACGGCCGCTCCCCAGTGTGCACCTTCCGATGTTGCAGCAGGTGTGCGTTCTGGCTGAAGGCTTCGCTGCAGTCCTTGCACGCATACGGCTTCTCACCAGTATGAATTCTCTGGTGGTGGGTGAGGTGGGTGCTCTGCCGGAAGGCCTTCCTGCATTCCTTACACTCGTAGGGCTTCTCTCCCGTGTGAACCCTCTGATGAAGCGTGAGTGAGGCGCGATGGCTGAAGGCCTTCCCGTAGGCGGCACATTCGTAAGGCTTCTCTCCTGTGTGAGTTCTCTGATGCACGGTCAAGGACGAGCTGTGGCTAAAGGCCTTCCCGCACACGCCGCATCTGTAAGGCCTCTCTCCGGTGTGGACTCTCTTGTGCTGAATGAGGCCTATGTGGTCTGCGAACGCCTTCCCACAGTCAGTGCAGTCGAAGGGCCTCTCTCCAGTGTGGTAGTAGCGCCGATGTCGTACCAGGGAAGCGTTCTGCCTGAAGGCTTTACCACAGTCGACGCACTCGTAGGGCCTCTTCCCAGAGTGGATCCTCCGATGGTGAGCCAGCGAGGAACAGTCACCAAAGGCCTTCCCACATTCCACACACTCAAAGGGCCTCTCCCCCGTGTGCACCCTCTGGTGCTGAGCCAGGTGTGCGAGCTGGCTGAAGGCCTTGCCACACTGCTTGCACAGGTACGGCTTCTCTCCCGTGTGCACCCTCTGGTGCTGTGTCAGATGAGCGTTCTGGCTGAAGGCCTTCCCACATTCAGCACACTCAAAGGGCCTCTCTCCCGTGTGAACTCTCTGGTGCTGGGCAAGGTGGGCACTCTGGTTGAAAGCCTTCCCACATTCTGCACACTCATAGGGTCTCTCTCCAGTATGAATTCTTCGATGAAGAGTAAGGGTCGAAATTTTGGTGAATGTTTTCTCACAGTCATTACATTTCAAAAGTTTTTTTTCTCCATAGACTTGCTTATGTTTTTTCAGAACTGAAAGGGTTTTCTTATCTCTATCAAAATTGTATATTCTCTCCCCCATGGGAAAAATCTGTGTTATATAAGACAACATATTCAGATGAAAATCTGTCCTGGATGTGGCAGAATGGTCTCTGTTCTCAACAAGGGCCTCTACCTGAGTGGCGGTCTTCTGCCTAGAACAGGTCTCTGGGCCTCCCAGCTCGCTCCTCAACAAGGCTCCACACTCCCTGTCTTCCCCGAACATGCAGCATTCAAGGCCACAGCTTGCAAGTGTTTCCATGACTGCTGCCTGGAATAACTTTTCCTCATATCTGTCCAGATTTGGAGATGATTCCTTGGTCACCCACATACACTCCAGGTCTGAAAGGTATTAAGAAAACAGACGTGTCCTTTACTCATTGCTCAAAGAATGGAAACCGCCAAATGCAACCACGCGAGTCAACCATCATGCCCCAAGAAGTGCATGCTTCTGACATCCACTAAGCCACCCTGGCCCCTGGAACAAGCCCGCTTTGGTCGTGGTACATGACAGTGTACCACCTTTTACTCAAGATCTTACACCAAGATTTATAACTGGAATCTGTGATTTCCTTTTCCTGATGCTATTTTGGTAGATTTCAGCATCAAGTGTTATGCTGTCTTCATCAATTATTTTTTAAGCTCTTCTTTTTGCTTTCTATCCTGAATATTTTTAAAGGATGGTGATATTTTCCCTAAGGGTTTCTTAGATTTATAAAGCTACTTCAGGTTGTGACTTCTTTTCTTGGGACAGGCAACCCCCAGACCTCTCCTACGTCCTGTGGATGGGAGTGGGTCTGTTTCAGTGTTCCCTCTCTCTGGAGTCAGCGGTGCTACTTTACATTCTCCTAGGAGAGTATCCATTCCATCCAGGTTTGCAAATTACAGGACTGAGGAAAACAGATTCATATATTGTTTTAAGTCCTTATATATTTGTGGGTTTTTATGTTTTCAATCATTTGTCCTGACAGTTTTTGTATTTTACTGGTTTTCTGACACACATTTGATTTATTTTCATCAGATCTGTTTTGTGATCATTTATTCCCACTTTTATCTTTAGAAGTACAAGTCACTTATGTAACTTATTTTGGTTTTCTTTAGATTCACTGTGTTCTTGTTCTGCTACCTTGAATTTGATGTTTATTTAATTACTTATCAATTAATGTACATAGTTATGGCCACAAGTGACCTCTAACAATCCTCTTCTTGAAACTATGAGAACTGAAAGCAGGAAAAGGCCACAGAATAAACTGTGACCCTCTCCTGAGGCTCCTTCCCCTCCAGTGGTCTTCTGTTTTTGGTTTTGGTTTGTTTGTGTTTGTTTCGTACCAGGGATTGAACCCCAGGGCACATAACCACTGAGTGGCACCTGGGCCCTTTCTGTTCTTTATTTAGAGACAGGGTCTCACTAAGTTGCTGAGGCTGGCTTTGAACTTGCGATCCTCCTGCCTCAGCCTTCCAAGTCGCTGGGGTTACAGGCATGTGCCACTGTGCCCTGCTTCCAATAAGTATTCGTAGTCTTTTATCTAGTTTTCTAAACCAGAAAACCTGCTCTAACACAAAGAGAGGAAATAAAAAGTTTTCTGGAGAAAACAGCCCCAAATGCCAGTCAGTGCAAGTGGGAAAGGATGGGAAACGTGGGAACTGTTGACACTCGTGAAGAAACTCTGCATCTTCCACTGGATGTCAGGGAAATGTTCTGAATTTCAAGTAGATGAATTTAAAATACAGATAAAAAATATATAATGAGGTAACAACTTTGAGAACTAAAACCCCTTCCCATCAAGAGGTAGGGTGATATGAAGTGAAATAAGAAAAAAAAAAAAAACATAATAAACAAAATAAGAATAAATAATAAAAAAGTCAAAGAAAAATAATTACAGACAGAAGAAAGACTATAGCTATAACACGTCATAACACATCATAAACTATAGCTTAACACATCATAACACATCATAAACTCACCTTTTAAAGAAGGAAAGTATTTAAAACAATTTTTTTTAAAAAACTAAACATGAATTTGTCAAAGAATTCAGAAATGTTTAAGGGCAGGGATGTTAACATCGATAGGAGCACAACTAAGCAAACACCAATGGACAGAACTCCCAAGACCCTGGAGCAGGCAGAGGATCAGCCGGGAAGAGAAGCGCACACAAAATGCGGTACTACAAGTTTACAAGTTTCACCTGGAGGGAAGGCGAGAGGATCTTCCCAACGCACACCAGAGAAGACCCTCTGGACAGATCCACCCCTCGCCATCCACACTCACCTGGACACAGACCCCTGGCTACTTCTGCTTGTACGGGCCAGGGTTCCTTCTCCTGCTCCAGTAAGGAGATCACGTCTGGTTTAGAAATGCAAAGACCTGCACATAAGATACGACAATTGGTACGCTGTGGAGAATCAAGAGCTGCAAGCCTGGATCAATGGTCCTGAGAGGGGACACTGAAGGACAAGGCTGGCTAAGGGCACGGAGGGCGGCAGGAAGGCAGTACGACACTCACCCACTGAAACCAGGCTCCGGTAGTTCTCCAGCATCACCTTCCTGTACAGACTCCTCTGAGCAGGGCTCAGCCACTCCCACTCATCCTGGGAAAAGTCTACAGCCACATCTGTGAAAGTCACTAAGCTCTAAAATGACATAAACATGACACTGCTCAATCAGTGCTCACCCCGCTCCACATGGCTCCATGGTAAATGGCTGTGCTATTCCCACTAGAGGATAAAAACATTTTAAGTGATTGCACCAAGGTTTTAATGACCCAGGTCAGGAAGTTACTGGAGAACTCTTCTGCCGAGTCATTTTTTATATGTTGGGGGAAAACAATGAGAACGACTCTCCAGTCTTCATTTACAGTTCCATGGCAGTGAGAGCATATTCTCACCCAGGTGTCGCTCAGACTCACTAAGAGACAACCAAGTGCTAAAGAATGTTACCCATGTTAGAAGCTGGGTTGATTCTCCACAGGGAGAAACCAAAGAGCCCTGGGACTGTGAGGGACTCCAAGGAAAGGTGCTGACCTGGTGAACATGATTTCAATCTCCACAATATTTTCTAAGAAATCTCAGTGTTCTTGAGATGTTAAGAAGTATGCCTAGAAAATGAAAGAAAAAACCACCGAGCAATATTCTTTTCAGACAAAAAAACACTTGCATTAGGAGAGAGGAACACATCTGGGGAGCTGTCTTCTCATAATCTGCTAAAAGGGTCAGGAGAGGCGGGTGGCCGAGTCGTGCAGAGCAGCCTGCTTGGTCACAGGGCTGCACTGGCGACAGCAGGCATCCACTTGTGGCTCACACGGGCTTCTCCTTTCTCTTGTGATTTGCTTGTATCAACATATAAGTGAAAGAGTTTTAAATAAATACCAGTTTTGAGTGAGACCCAAATTCAGACTCCAAAGAATTCAGACTCTGGCACTGACTAGCTGGGTGATCTTGGCCAAGTTAACTCCCCTGAGCCTCCTTTTTCCCATCTGAAAAAATGACAATGATTTCAGTATTTACCTCCTGGCAGTAGTGAAAATTAAATAAAAAAACAGGTATAAAATGCCTCGCACAAGGTAATCGCTCAGAAATTGTAACCTATGATCATGGTAAAAAGAGGAAGGAGGGGTAAAGGATCCAAGGAACAGGCGTAGCTTCTGGCTCAACGCTCAGTACAGTTCTGAGACTTTATCCCCTGCTTGGAGAGTGACAGTCCAGATACACCTGAGTCCAAACCACCTAGGTTCAGGTACTGTTAAGTAAGCCCAGCCTCTTCGTTGATTCCAACCACTGAAGTACTTCACAGGGCTCAGAAGAGTCAGCTGTGTTTCCGCATCCCATCCACCATTTCTACTGCACGTCCTCATTCCTCAGGTTCCAAAGTTCCTCCAGTAGAGGACCTCTCTGAACAATTCTTTTGGAATTCTAGCAATAAATTCTCTTGGATTTCCTCCATATGAGAAACTATTTCACATCCAATCCTGGAGGCAATTTTCAGGACTTGGAATTCTGGATTACCAGTTGTTTAAGTACCTGTAAAAACCTGCATAAATCCCTGTGGCTTCCCTGACTTCTGAAAAGAAGTTGCAATCACTCAAATAACTTCTGACCTGCATTGTTTTTCTCTGGCTGCTTTTTGAGATTTCTTTTTGTCTTTAGTTTTCAGTTTTCTTTTTTTTTTTTTTTTTTTGGTGCTGGGGATTGAACCCAGGGCCTTGTGCTTGCAAGGCAAGCACTCTACCAACTGAGCTATGTCCCCAGCCCAGCAGTTTTTTTCTGAAGCTCCCAGGCAGGGATTTCCTTCCTCTCCATGCTGGGGTTTGCTCAGCGTCATGGTCCACAGGTTTAGAACTTTCACCAAAGTCGAGAAATTTTCAGCAACTGTTTCTTCAAATATTTCTCTTTCTTCACTCCATTTGGGATTTCAACAGTAATGTCAGGCTTTGGTATCATCCCACAGGGCTCTGAGGCTCAGGTCATTCCTTTTCTCTCTGTTGTTCACATGAGACAATTCCTGTTCATCTTCAAGTTCACCTACTCTCTTCTCTGTCACCTCCATTCTCCCTTTAAGCCCACCCAGTAATATTTTTCATTTCTTATTTGCACTTTCCATTTCTCCCCTGAGATGTTTATCTTTCCATTTGTTTCAAGAATGTTCACTCTTACTTGTTGGAATATTTTATAATAGCTGCATTAAAATATTTATCAGATTACACTGATGTCAGTACCTGCTGTCTTTTCCCCATGTGAATCAAGACTTCCCTGTCTTTTGGTACAATGAGTAATTTAAGATGGGAGGCTGCACATTTTGGATATGATGTTATAAGACTGTTTTTTAAAAATACTGTGTAGAATGTTGATATTTGGCTGCAAGTTCCAACCAACCTTCTCTAGATTTGTTTCAACATCAGTTCAACTTATACATGTATGTGTGCTCTGTGAAGAACTTAGTTCTTCACCAATAATCAAACGATGCCTTATGTAGGTAACATTCATATAGTGTTTACAGTACCATGTGCCACGCACTTTTCCAAACACTTGAAACATACTGACTCATGAATCCTCACAAGAATTCTATGATTAGATACCATTACCATTCCCATTTTACACTTGAGAACATGACACACTTAGCACTTAGTGGAGCTAGAATTTGTACACAGGAAGTCTGGCTCCAGAGTCCACATTACAAACGTTTATGTCAGTCTTAAAAGATCTTTCCCTGACAATGAACAACAATGCTATTGTTTAAAATATTTAGCCGGGCACAGTGGCACACTCCTATAATCCCTGTGACTCAGGAGGCTCAGGCAGAAGGATCACAAGTTTGAGGCCAGCCTCAGCAACTTAGCAAGACTCTGACTCTGAATAAAATCTAAAAAAAGGCTGAGATGTGGCCAGTGGTAACAGTGCCCCTGGGTTCAATCTCCAGTACTGCAAAATAAGTAAAAGAAGGAAGGAAGGGAAGGAAAGATTGATTGACTTAAATGCTCCAAAAAACTAGTCCCAATGGCAGTACACCTCTTGAGGCACTGTATCTAAGAAAAAGTGTCATGCTATTGCCATGAGTTGCTCATCATGTTTTTGCTATAAAATAAAAATAATTTGGAATAGTTTGGATTATTTTTATTTGATTGATTGTCTAAATTTATATGTTAAATTTAGTGATTTCTTGTACTAATCAATTTGCCTGAAATTAAACTAGAGAAACCAAAAGGAAAAGAATAAAAAAGATCAAGATGCAAGAACGCTTTTGGCCAAAAATCTCCCTTACAAAGTCACTCCAGTTGAACTAAAAGTGTTTGAAGATGCTATGGAGATCAGATTAGTCAGCAAGGATGGGAAGAGCAAAGGAATTGCTTATATTGAGTTTAAGACAGAAGCTGATACAGAAAAGGCTGTGAAAGCAGGGAGCAGAGATGGATGGGCAATGTTTTCCTCTACTGCACTGGAGAGAAAGGTTGAAATCAAAACAAAGGTGGAAAGAACAGCACTGGAGTGGTGGATCAAAAACTGATTTTAAGTAACCTCTCTTACAATGCAATAGAAGAAACTCTTCAGGAAATATTTGAGAAGGTGACGTTTATCAAAGTACCCCAGAACTGAAATGGTAGATCTAAAGGGTATGCATTTACAGAATCTGTTTCATTTGAACATGCAACAGAAGCTTTAACTTCCTGGAATAAAAGGGAAATTGAGGGCAGAGCAATCAAGCTGGAGTTGCAAGGACCCGGGGAGCATCTAATGCAGGAAGCCAGCCACTGAGCACCCTGTCAAAGGTCTGCCTGAGGACACCACCCACAAAGCTTTAAAGGAAGCATTTAACAGCTCTGTTCATGCAAGGACAGTTAGTGATGGAGAAACCAGGTCCTCCAAAGGGTTTGGTTTTGTAGCCTACAATAGTGAGGAAGATGCCAAAGCTGCCAAAGAGGCTGTGGAAGATGGCGAAACTGATGGAATCAAAGTTACCTTGGACTGGGCCAAGCCTAAAGGTGAAGGTGCCCTTGGGGGTTGTGGTGGAGGGAGAGGAGGCTTTGGAGGCAGGGTGGTGGCTGAGGAGGCAGAGGGGGAGCGGGAGACCACAAGCCACAAGAAACAACAAAGTTTGAATAGTTTCTTCTGTCCCTATCTTTCCCCCCTTCCTTTGAAAGAAAGGACTCTGGGGTTTTTAACTCTGTTGCCTGTTCAATGACAGAGCCTTCTGAGGACATTCCAGGACAGTACACAGTCCTGTGGTCTACCTGAAAATCCACACAGATGACACTGCAAAGGAGGAATCCTGTTGATTTTGACTGAACACCATGTAAACTTTTTAAACAGATGAGTGATACAGCTAACCCTTATCTGTAAATTTTGAATTTATATTGTTTCATCCCATGTACAAATTGTTTTTTTCCTACAAATAGTTTTTTGTTTTGTTTTGTTTTGCATTGGGAGATTGTAAAGGAAAGCAGAATGTTTTATGATTTTTGCTTCAGTGACTTTAGGACAAATTAAAAGTCCTAAACTCTGATGCCAGAATTGTAAAAAAGAATAATCAATTTGCTGATGAAACTATAAGTTTACTCAGAATGTGAATTAAGCTTAGGCTTCTATTATTGGTCATAAAAATGTTAATATTGAAAATGATATTTGGGCTGGGGGTGTGGCTCAGTATTAGAGCACTTGCTCAGCATGTGTGAGGCACTGAGTTTGATCCTCAGCACCACATAAAAACAAAGAGTTCAAATAAAAGTATTGTGTTCATCTACAACTAAAAATACATAAAAAAGAAAATAAAAATACTAAAGTAAAGTAAGTATGAGAAACTCCAATCCACAAACAATAATAAAAGAGGAATTTAGTCAAGAAAGAAAATAATCAGAAATGAGAGCAAAATTTCAACCACAAAGATGATCACTGTAACACAACTGAACAGCAAAATGCCGACCACAGCTGACCTATGAACAAGGACTGGCTGATTAAGTAGATGACGGTGTTCACTCTGAGGAGAGAAAGCATGCAGTGTTCCCTGGCATTTCAAGACAATCCAGATGGCACGGTCAGGTGGGAGGGGAAATCTCTGCGTCCCACCTGCAACTCAAATCACTTCCTCTACCAGGTCCTCCCAGCCCTTCCCGGTCCTCGCTGAGCAGAGCTACGCAAGTCACACCCCACACAAGGATCCTCAGCAAGGAGGCAAGAGCTGGAGTACCAGGAGCCCTCCTGCCAGATGGTGGTCTTCACCAGTCCAGGGGAAGGGCGCCTTTCCGTCCAGTTCTCCTGGAAGCACCGTAGGGGCTATCAGTGGCCCTCCCCGCACTCCACAGTAAGTCTACTCTCTGCCCACAACATTCATTCATCACATCCTACGTGCTTGCTGCCTTTCCATTTCTCTAAGAGACTGCAAGCTCTCAGAGAGCCACGACAGAGATTTAGGGACCCAGCACACAGTGGCTCCTAAAACTTTTCTCTACGTCTGTCCTTCTACTTTGTCGGATGCCCACAGAAAGACTGAGTACAAAGGAAGAGCTCACACTGAGGCATTTCTTGAGTAAAAAAATAAACACCAAGTAGGAAGAAGAGAAAGAACCTCTGAGAGGCCACTGGACCCTTTGACTTTATCCCTGAAGTTCCAGCATTCATCAGAAATGGAGGAAATGGGAAATCACCTCTAGGGTGGAACTGTGTTTTTGTTTTTGCCTTTTTTTTTTTTTTTCTGGAGACAGGACCTCACTAAGTTGCCCCAGGCTGGCCTTGATCTTGCAATCCTCCTGTGTCAGCCTCCTGAGTCATTGGGATTATAGGTGTGCACCACCATGCCCACCTGGAACTCCTAAATACACAATTTTCAGAAGAAAACAAACTATAAAATTGGGAAAAGCAAGACTTTAGTGGGGAGAGAGGGAACATTAACTCACCGGGGACATGGCTTTAACAAGTTCAATTCCTGTCACCTCCACCTCTTGCTGGCTCTGCATGTGGAGAAGAGCCTTGCCCCAAGGGCATAAGGCTGAAAGAGGAGACAGTTTGAGACCAAGGAGAACCAGGAATCACAGGGTAGAAATCCTCCCATACCTTCCGCCTCATTTGTTTTTGCCCTACCCGCACTCCACCCCCAGACCAGAGACCCACTGGGAGACCTGTAACCTATAACTAGGATTCCCCTCTGCTCTGGGTTTTCAGGATGAACACAGCCAGTGCCCCTCCCCTGCCTCTCTCGCAGCCACCTATTCATTAACAGAGATGTAGGAGGTATGCTGCATATGTTAATCATCTCTTTTAATCTCCACAATCATCAAAGCAGAAGATATTGTCACCATTTTACAAATGAAATCTCTGGGCAAGTAAGGGCTTTTGTGCAAGTTCACACAGTTCATAATTAATAAAAATTAGCAACAACCTAGGGTCTGCCTGAGTCCACCACACAAACTAATTGCTTGACACCAGAAAATATCCCCTCTGTGCAACAAGCCAGGATTTGTAAAGATTCTATATGATGAATTCCTTGGAGAACAGCACTGTTCCCAGAGAGACCTTACTTTTTGATACAACAAAAAGTCCTTGACTGCAGATAACTGTACCAACAAAACTGTCATGAGACCTAAGTTCTTTTTGCTTTTGACAAACTGCAGTTTTGATGAAGTCCCTTGACGACCTTAGCCATTCTTTTAAACAGAAAGAGTACAGTATCTGAATGATACTGTACAGTATCTGGCTTCTTTCCCCCAAATTCCACTGTGTACTCAAAGGATACTACAATGATGATAATAAGAATGAACTCTGAGAACCATAAACTTTAATAAAACTCCAAATTCAGTGGAAGTTTGAGGATCTGAACTCTTAAAGTTATTTGCAGTCTCAAAGTTGTTTCTTCAGCTGTTGAAAGTGGCTGGGAATACCACTGGCAGTTACTGAGGAACTTCATGAGAGTCAGTATGGAAGGGGCCCTGGAAGGCTGGGGGTGCAGTTCAGTGGAAGAGCATGTGCTAGCATGTGCAAGGCCCTGGGTTCAAATGCCAGCACTGGGGAAGAAAAAGAAAATCCTAGAGGGGCCTCTGGAGTCAGCCTGTCCTGGATCTGATTCCTGGTTCTTGTACTTATTAGTGATTACTTACTTATCTTCTCTTTGTTTCAGCATCCTCATCTGTAAAGAGACAAGACAGTTCCTACTTCATAAAGTTGTGAGGTTTGCTGTTAACACTCCCAAAGGTCTTCAACAAGGTCTGGCACAGAAAGCACTCATTAATGATTAGCTACTCTAACTGTGCACAGGAAAGCAAGCAAAGAATATTATGGCTAGGTATGGCTAGGAGCAGCAATTTGTTCCCCTCTCTAATTACCAGGAGACAGTGACAGAGGGAAGCAAGAGAAGTTTGAAACGTGGGAATATTCTCCTGCTCTGACTAGGTGACTAAGTTATAGAGAAGATGGAACTGTTCCACATTTCTAGGTGAAACTGTGAATTTTCCTTACCTCCCAAGTCCAATTCCATGGTGACAGATGAGACAAGGATCCCACGAGTAAAAACGTAAATGGTGAGGTCGTTAACGAGCAGGAGAGGACCCAGAAGTCACGCTGCAGTGGGGAGTGCCCTCTCCCCTGGGTCCAAGCACCTGAGCTGGGCAGGGGGCACACCTGGGTCAATGACCGGCGTGGCAAGGTGTCCCTGTCTGAACTCGCTGCACGCTCTGGACCACGGTGACCCACCAACTCTTCGGACTCCGGCATGCACCAGCACCGGAGGCCAGGGACATCCTCCTGCGGCACCTGGACCACAAGACAGCGCCAGCCCTAAACTTGCACTCCTCCGGGCGCCCACCGCGTCCGCCCGCTCACCTCCAGCCACTGCCCGAGTCTCCGCCGCGTGGGGACCGTCTTGCGCCGCCCCGCCGCGCGAGCCGGAAGGCCGCGGCCGCAGCCCCTCGGAGCCCCACAGGGGACGGGTTTCCCCTCCGGGCCCGCCGACCGCTCACACCTCCCGCCAGCACCCTGGTCGCCCACCTCGCGGGGCTAGTCCAGCGCCCGGCTCCCGCGAGACTTCCGGTCGCCGCCGGAAGTGGGCGTGCGGCGCCGCAAAGGCCCCTGGGAAGTGTGGCGCGCCAGGTGGCACCCAGTGGAGGGGTCGCACCCCTTGGCCGGGGCCGGAACACAGCCACCCGCGGGACGCGCCAGGACCGCGGGCTTCCTCACCCGGCGGACGGGGACCAGGGGACTCGGGGAGCTGAGCGCCCGGGTCCGTGCGCCGGCGAGCCGTTTTATAGCATGCCCACCAGTCACTCTGACACCATCCTCCTGCCGCATTCTCTCCCCCTGCTAGAGTGAGTCCC
Organism: Glaucomys volans; assembly: GCA_020662805.1. Taxonomy (NCBI): domain Eukaryota; kingdom Metazoa; phylum Chordata; class Mammalia; order Rodentia; family Sciuridae; genus Glaucomys; species Glaucomys volans. The sequence goes on along the minus strand of JAJEJO010000605.1, from coordinate 194,889 downwards.
CGAAGGCACGGAGCTTCAGTCCTGTTCAGGGTTATATTTCCACTGACTCGAGTGTTCCGTGCATAGTAGGTGTTTTTAAAAATCACCTAATTTAGCATTAGCCATCTAACCAGGGCAGCATGTTAAGGACTGAATGTGTCCTCCCAAGACCCCCATGTTGAAGCCCTAACCTCCAGTGTGGTGACATTAGAAGGTGGGGCCTTACTGCCAGGTCTGGAGACCGAATCAAGGCATTTCCAAATATTTGCCTGGCCAAAAATCAGAACTGTGATGTGCCAGTGACTCCATTGTGTCGGCAGATGTGCAGATAGTTTGCTCTTTTTTTCCAAAGGCTGGCAGATGAGAGAAATTGTACAGAAAAAATACCTGAGCCTTATGAGCACCGGGCGCTATTTAGATGACAAGATTCTGAGCTGAGGCTGTGATGTCAGACCATGCATAAATCAGACCAGGCATAAATCAGTGGCCGGCGGAGGGCAGAATAGGTCGGGCAGCTGTTCCCTTGGTTCCCAGCAATTTCTGCCGCATCTTGCTCACACCCCTTTAGAAGGCCCTCCCCCTGAAAATGGGCTGCACTTGGTGATTGATTTCCAGTCAATCAATTTGACTGATTTCAAATACAAAGATGAGGGGTTGCCACTTCTAATGTTAGGCTACAGAAAGACCCCAGCTTACATCTGGGGCACCCTCCTCTGCTCAGTCACTTTCAATGACATTATCTGCCATATTATGAACTGACTTGTAGAGAGTCTCCCAAGGAAAAGAACTGTCCAACTCAAAGTCATTGGGAATCGAGGCCTGCCAAGAGTTATGAGAGTTTGGAAGCTGATTCTCCTCTTCAGATAACTGCATCACTGGCCAACAGCATGGCCACAGCCTTGGGAAAGATCCTGGACTAGAGGTTCCCAGCTAAGCTATGCAGGACTCCCTAGGTAAAGGCACTGCAATGATAAACAGCTGTCTCTTTAAACCACTAACGGGTAATCTTTCTTATGAACAGTAGACAACACCATCACAGCTCTTATTCTATGATTTGATGTTAAAAAGAACCTCAGTTGTCAAAGATACCATACAGGTTAGAATTACAGTAACTGCTATTGCAGTTAAAGCCCAAATATCAATGCCTTGCCACAATATAAATTTTTCTCACATAGTAATCCATTGCTGGGGGTCCTGGGCTCTCCTCCAAATTGTGGTTCAGAGACATGGAGGTCTCCCATCTTTTAGCTTTGTCATTACATAAGATAAAGATCTTCCCAGTCTGACCAACGGTACATCCTGTTTTTAGTAACCAAGCCGAAGGGGACACATCACTTCTATTCCCAGGAAAGAAAATTCACAGTCACAACGGGAAGCAAGTGTGGGCAGGGCAATGTAGTCTATGCCAGGCAGTCCTGACCCAGAGCCTAGTCCAGACAGCAGAACAGGAAGCACGAACTTGTCACCCAGTCACATCACAGGTACCATCAGCAAAACACACCTGGGACCTCCATGCAACTGCTGCAAGATGCTCTCAGGTAAGAATGCCTCAAGCCTTCACCCTGCATAAGCCCAGCTCTTGTACAAGTACCAAGTCCCACTGCATTGACCCAGGGCCTTGTGCATGAGGCAAGCACTCTACCAACTGAGCTATATCCCCAACCCGTGCCATTGGCCTTTAAGTTCATGCGAGACTGGATGCCATGCCACGGAGTGGTTTATTTTCCCTGCTGGGCCTTGAACCCAGGGCCTCACACATGCTGCAGAAATCAGAATCTTTGGAGTTCAAGATTTATCATGACCATTTCACCATCTTCTCACAGTTTACTGCCTCCCTATAATCCAGCTACTTGCTGCAAAAGCAGCAACTCACAAGGGAAGACTCCACATCCAAAGGACACAGAGTTTCACATGCTGGTGCTTCACCCTGGGAACAGGGAGGCTGCTGGCCCGGATGTGACCTTGACATTCATGACTAAGGGTGTGGACAGAATGGGTCACTCCAGCATGGTAAAGCCTTGAAGTCCTTCCAGTCCTTAATATGGTGCAAAGTAATTCTTAACTCTAAATACATTTTGAAAAATGATCCCTAGATTTTTCATGGTATGGTACAGGATAGTAAATATATCTGGATGAGATTAATTTTTTCTGTATTCCAAATTACAAGTCATATTAAATTCTGGGTTTTGGCTATCAACCAAGCAATAATTATTGAGGGACAATTAAGTTTTCAGTCAAAAGAGACGTCAGTAGAATTAGCAAGTAGGTTTCTTAAGGACGGGGAGGAGCTGGGCGTGGTGGCGCACACCTGTAATCCCAGCAGCTCGGGAGGCTGAGGCAGGAAGATCGTGGGTTCAAAGCCAGCCTCAGCACGGGCAAGGCGCTAAGCAACTCAGTGAGACCCTCTCTCTAAATAAAATACAAAATAGGGCTGGGGATGTGGGTCAGTGGCCAAGTGCACCTGAGTTCAATCCCCAGTTCAAAAAAAAAAAAAAAAAAAAGGATGGGGAGGCTCTAAATTCCTGGAGTCCTTCTTGATAGCCTTATTGCATGACGCAATGGAAACAGCACCGGAATGTGGTAATCATAGCTCGGCACCCAAAGGCACTTGCCGACAGGTCTGGTTTTCAGAGGGCAGCCGTGGTTGGAAGCAGTAAGAGATGTTTCCCAGTACAGACATAAAGGTCTGACTTCAATTTCTTGTTTATGGTCAAAATTTGAAGTGGCTTTTTTCTGTGACTTTTAATCATCTGATTTCATTATAAACAAGTATCATACACACTTTTGGAAGCAGCATTCCTCACATCACCTTCAGTTTGGGGTAGGTGCTTTCCAGTCTCTGATGCACAATGAACTAATTTTTTAAAAATACTAAGTTGTTGCTGGGCATGGTGGCGCACGCCTGTAATCCCAGCGGCTTGGGAGGCTGAGGCAGGAGGATTGCGGGTTCAAAGCCAGCCTCAGTACAGGCAAGGTGCTAAGCAACTCAGTGAGACCCTGTCTCTAAATAAAATACAAAATAGGGCTGGGGATGTGGCTCAGTAGTCAAGTGCCCTGAGTTCAATCCCCAGTTCAAAAAAAAAAAATATATATATATATATGTATGTATAAAAAGTTGTTGATGGACCTTTATTTTTTATTCATTTCTTTATATGTGCTGCTGAGAATCAAACCCAATGCCTCACACATGCAAGGCAAGTGCTTTACCACTGAGCCACAAACGCAGCCCCAGAATGAACTTATGATCCTGCTATATCAGAAATACCCTTTCCCCATGGGTGTGGTGGCACATGCCTGAATCCTGGGGACTCAGGAGGCAGAGACTGAAGGATCACAAGCTCAAGAACAGCCTGAGAAACTTAGTGAGGCCCTCAGTAACTCAGCAAGACCCCGCCTCAAAACAAAAAGATCTGGGTATGTGGCTGGGGACAGTGGCACACACCTGTATTCCCAGCAACTCGGGGGCTGAGACAGGAGGATCACAAGTTCAGGACCAGTCTTGGTGATTTAGCAAGACCCTGTCTCAAAACAAACACATTTTTAAAAATAATCCTTTCCTAGTACAAAATGGGACTAGTAATTTCTGTCTCTTGATCTATACTCTGCGACTTTATAGCCTGGTAATCATTCTCTAGCATCAACTTCTATATTAGCTAGCTTTCTTTGAGAAAAAGAACCTGACTTTAATGTAAAATAAGAAACTACATATGAGAATACCAGATAGCTTACAGATTCGAAGTGAAAAAACCAGGATGGGAGAGAAGCAGGAATCATGTCAATGGGCACCAGCGACAGAGGCAGGAATCTTTAGGTTGCTGCCAAAGGATGCCTCAATTCAAAGTCCTTCTGGCCCAGGAATGATACCCACACACTAATGGCTGGCACAGTACGTGCTCTAGCTAATGGCAACGACTATGAGCGAAAGCAAGCACTCACGTGGCCACAATGGTTCATGAACCCTGGTGCTGACCCTGCTCCTATCCCTGTCTCCAAAGATTGAGACGTTGAGTCGGCCTGACCACAGACGTGTGACTGGCGGCTCACCAGAACAACAGACACTGGAAAGGAGGAGGGCTCACAAAACCTAGAAAGGCCAGGCCCGGAGGCAGGAGGATCCCAAGTTCCAGGCCCCCCGCAGTGACTTAGTGAGACCCTATGTCAAAATATAAAAGGGCTGGAGACATAGCTCAGTGAGAAAGCATCCATAGATTAAACTTCCAGTACCAAACCAAGAAAAAAGCTAGGGAAAAAGTGTGTTGAAGACAAAAACATGCTTCAGCACATTACTGAATGTGGGTATGTTCACCCACACATGCTCACAGATCCACTCAACACCCACGTTGCCTCTGACTACGAGATCGTACATACATAAGGTTCTGCACATGACATTTCATCTAGCAACTGTGGACAACCCTACAGAAGTGCACACAGAGCTTTGACTCTTCCGACCACTGTACACGACAGTATTGCATTAAATACCAATGTAATCAATATGCCCACCAGGACACAGAATCCCTATTTGTCGTATTTTTTTAAATTCTGCAATGAACATTACATGTACTCCATGAGATAAAATTCCTAGATCTGGAATGACTCAAAAGAAACACACACTTACAATGTTGATAGGTCATAGCACACTGCCATCTCACACTGATACCAAGGATGGGATGCTATCCAAATTTTAGACTTTAATCCATCTACGAGCCAAGAAAATTCATTTTCATTAGTACTTTCTGTTTCCTGAGGTCAGAACATTGAAGTTTCTTTATTTGTTTTAATGTGGCAGCTGTGACACACTGTGGTATGTGGCACAAAGATCCCCGTGACATTTCATGCATGGCACTTCCTGTAGGTGATGTATTTTACATGAATTGCACACATTTCCTGCCATTTGTTTTTTACATGACTCGAGTGCCTTTCACCATGAGGGAGTTCTAAACCACTGCACACGTCAACTATTCTCCTCCTTTACAGCTTCTCGGGGAGCGGTGAGGACGTCCTCTTCCCGTGTCTTCCAGGACTACGCGCCTGCTTGGTGGAGTGTCCTCCTTCCCATGTGCCTCCTAGATCTATGTGCCCTACTTGGTGAAGGAGTTTTGTTGTTGCTCCTACACATGATTTCATGAGATGTTAAGTACAACTCTTTCACATTGACTAAGCAATGTGGGCTCTTCTTGGTGAAGGCTTCTTTTCTGTCTACCTGTGACTATGTGTTTACAGAGCTACGAACACAACTCTCTCATATTTATCTTAAAGACTATGTCCTACATGCTGAACACACCCTTTCCTGCCACTTTTATGGCAGCATCACTTACCAAATCTGGTACGTAAAAGTGATTTCAGCCAATTTTGACATGCTGGTATCCTACACTAAATCTCATATGCAAAGAAAACTATCTCAAATACATTTTGGTCATTCTTCCCTATTTATACTTCCTCATGTTGTTTCAGGACAACCATTAAAGTAACCCTATCTACTGGAATTAGGTTTCGGATATATAATTTACAATCATTTAAATAGTACTGAATATTTCATCTAAAAATTATTATTTTTTAGATGTAGGTGGACACAATACCTTTACCTTTATGTGATGCTGAAGATCGAGCCCAGCAGCTCACGCATGCTAGGCGAGCACTCTACCACTGAGCCACGGTCTCAGCTCTATTTCTTTTGACATGTTCTATTTTTCATAATTCCTTTTCATCTCTTCATAAATTGTTTTATAGTCAGTTTTTTAATTTTTTGATGTAAGAGTTGTATTACCTCCACAAAATTAGTCACTTTTGTAAATTTTCCTCTACTCCAGAACAGTGGTCAGCAGATGTTCTATAAAATAGTAAACCTGGTGCTGTTTGTTTACTATTTTATAGAACATCTGCTGGCCACTGTTCTGGAATAGAGGCATGGTGCTGCGTGTCTGTGATCCCAGCCACTTGGGAGGCAATGGCAGGAGGATCACAAATTTGAGGCTGGCTGGGGCAAGACCCTGTCTCAAAATAAAAAAGACTGAGGATGTAGCTCATTGCTGAAGTGCCCCAGGCTCAATCCCCAGTAACCTCCCCACCAAAAAGAAGAACAGTAAATATCCTCAGTGCTGCAGTTACTTACTGTCTGCCTCTGTGGTAAGCGTGGCCAGACAGCAGGGGAACGGATGAGCAGTCAGGGTTCAGAAAGACCCCCTCACAGACGGGCCGCAGACAGGATCCACCCATAAGCCAACGATTCTTCAGCACTCTCTACAGCAGAGATCATCAAATGTTTCTTCAAAGGTTCAGGCAGCAGGTATCTTAGGGTCTGCAAACCAGATGGTCTTTGTTAGGGCTACTCAACTATGCTGTTGTAGCATGAAAGCAGCCACCCATACGTGCGTGACCGAGGGTGGCGATGTGCCAGCACAACTTTATTCACAGACACTGAAATTTAACATAATGATCATGTTGAAAACATTTTTAGATTTTAAAGTACTTATGAATATTTTTTAAAATTGTAGATCATTGGGGCTGGGGTTATGGCTCAGTGGTCAAGCGCTTGCCTAGCATGTGTGAGGCACTGGATTTGAATCTCAACACCACATAAAAGTGAAATAAAATTGTAAATAATGGGTCATACAAAAATCACCACTGAGACTTTGGACACAAGTCCTGAACTGTTGACCCCTGCTATTAGATTGGTTCATCCAGAGCTAATGGTACTTTGAACATTTACCAGAATTCATTCATAAACTGAGTGATCTTAAATAGATGAAGTCCTACTGACTTTCTCATACTTTACTTATGTGTCAATAGTTCTAACTTTGCATATAAATCTTTCATTTCCTATTTAATTGATTTGTTCCAAATAGCCTATTCATTCATGTTCTCTACACTGTTCAAGACTATTGTCAAAGTTGAATTTTCTCACCAAAAACGACAGATCACCTTACATTCATGTAGATCAAAGGGGATGTCATAATACATCTTAGCATTATGGAATCAAATTTTAAAGAAACACAGGCAAACATCACCAACTACCTGCACAGTTCCACTCCTGATCCCAGATCTGGTTTCTACTCTCATCCCACTGCATCATTTTTATTAAAGGTGGCCATCTTAACTCTTTTTCTTTTCTCATTTTTCCCCCTTCTGGTGCTAGGGACGGAACCAGGGCCTCATGCATGGTAGGGAAGGACTCTACCACTGAGCTACAGCCCCAGTCCCTACTGTGATTTTTCAATGTCCAACAATATTTTTTTAAGAGCTAAGTAGCTAGGCATGGTGGCACAGGCTGGTAATCCCAGAAATCCAGAAGACTGAGACAAGAAGACTAAGGCCACCCTCAGCAACTTGGAGAGATCCTACCACAAAATAAAAAAGCTGTAGACGTAGCTCAGTGGTAAAGCACCCCTAGGTTCAATTCCCATTGCCACAAAAAAAAAAAAAAAAAAAAAAAAAAAGAAAAGAAAAGAAAACCATCAAGTTTACTGAATGCTTCGTGTGGACCAGCACCGTGCTAAGCACATCTTATGCATTCATCATTGAGAGGGTCTCAGTACGCTTTGCACAAATGAATTAATTACATTTTCACCTTTTAAAAAATCAATCTGACTGTGAAGAACAGACTTATAAGGGACAAAAACAAAGCAAAGGGCAGACAGATGAGAGTCTAAATGACTGGAATGGTGCAGCTGAGAGAACGACATCCCGAGACTATGGTGATGGGAGTGAGGATGGATTCCAGAGGAATTTGGGAAACAGATCGGCAGGATTTGACGTGGAAGGCAAAGAGGGGCGCGTGGGAGACTCTCCAGAATGAGCCCGCTGGTGGTGAGCGAAGTGGGCCGTCTGCCTGAAGACTTTCCTGCTCTTCCTGTAGCTGCAGGACCTCTCTCCAGTGTGGACTCTCTTGTGTTGGTTCAAGTGTCCAATCTGGATGAAGGTTTTCTGGCATTCCTTACATTCGTACGGCTTCTTCCCGGAATGAATTCTCTGATGGACGCTAAGGGACTGCCGATGGCTGAAAGCCTTGCCACATGCACTGCACTCGTAAGGCTTCTCTCCGGTGTGACTTCTGCGGTGACAAATGAGGGAGGACCTGGTCTTGAAGGCCTTCCCGCACTCGATGCACCCGTAAGGCCTTTGGCCAGTGTGAAGCCTCTGGTGCTGGGTACAGGAGGAGTTGTCCCCGAAGGCCTTCCCACACTCCACACACTTGTAGGGCTTCTCTCCAGTGTGGACCCTCTGGTGCTGGACCAGGTGGGTGCTCTGGATGAAGGCCTTCCCGCACTCCTTGCACTCATACGGCTTCTCCCCCGTGTGAGTCTTCTGGTGCTGGGCCAGGTGGGCTTTCTGGGTGAAAGCTTTACTACAGACCTTGCATTCATAGGGCTTCTCTCCCGTGTGGATCCTCTGATGCGTGGCCAGCTGCGAGCTGATGCTGAAGGACTTCCCACACTCACCGCATTCGAAGGGCTTCTCTCCAGTGTGGATCCTCAAGTGACTGGCAAGGTGTATGTTCTGCCTAAAGGCTTTCCCACATTCTTTGCACTTAAAAGGCTTCTCCCCAGAATGCACTCTTTGATGCTGTGTGAGCGAGGCGTGATGGCTGAAGGCTTTTCTGCAGACATCACATTCATAAGGCTTTTCTCCCGTATGAATCCTCTGATGCACAGTAAGGGAAGAGCCGTACCTGAAGGACTTGTGACACACGTCGCATTTGTAAGGTTTCTCTCCAGTGTGAATCCTCCTGTGTTGATTCAGCCCTATGTGATCACTGAAGGCCTTCCCACACTCAGTGCAGTCGAAGGGCTTCTCCCCAGTGTGGTAGTACCTCCAGTGGCGAATGAGGGACGTGTTCTGTATGAAGGCCTTCCCACACTCAACGCACTCGTAGGGCTTCTTGCCTGTGTGACATCTCTGGTGTCGTGCAAAGGATGAGCCATCACTGAAGGCCTTTCCACATTCAGTGCACTGATAGGGCTTCTCTCCAGTATGAATCCTCTGATGAACAGTCAAGGATGAGCTCTGAGTAAAGGTCTTCTTACATTCGTTACATTTGAAAAGTTTCTTTCCTGCATAGATTCCTGTTTGTTTCATTACCACCGAGGTTTTCTGAAAACCTTTACCTGAATCACAACTATGAACTCTCTCTTCTGAACTACTCAAGTGGAACCATCGTCTAGGTTTGTGATACATGTGCTCTCTCTCCTTTGAGAGGGCTTTGTTATGAGTGAGTGTCTCTGGATGTGCCAGCTTCTTTTCAAACACACACTCAGAAGCCCAATTTTCTCTGAAAGTGGAACACTCAAGTTTAGCATTTGAAGTTCTGTCTGTTATCCCATCAGCATGTAAGTCCTGTTTTGGAAATAAATCCTGGGTCTCATGTACAGATTGCTGATCTGAAATATATCAAGAAAACAATTATCTCTTTATCATGTGCAAGAAAAGAGAACTCAGGTAAAATTGGTGGACTAATTCACTAATTGGTGAATGAAACACAAATTTTGCAGTTCTAAAAGCTATTACATTAAAACATGCAGTCTACAAAGTATGTAAAAACACTCCAAACTGAACTGATTTAGGAACCTAGGAGGTAAGTACAAAAAAAGTACATATGGAGCCAGTTCCATAATAGAAAAGGAAGGAGCTGAGAGCTGTGATTTTGCCTGCCTTTATCTCTCTCCCATTTGTTCTACCCTGCTTTGGATGCCAGGGTAGTGGTCATTAAATGTCACACTATCACATCATGAAAGCCGCCAAAGGAGCATGCAAAAGCACACAAAAGACCCTTTGCTATGGCAATCATTAGGATTTTTTGAAAGTCCAGTTCTTTCTCTACAACCAGAAAATGATGTCTTTATTAACCTTATTTTATTCTACGCCTTTGAACACAGACACATTTGCAATGGATTGCTCAAACTCAGTAGTAATTTCCGCGCTTTTGTGCTGGCCTCCAAAAGCCAGAAAAGAAAAAAAAGAAGGAAGAAACCTCACCTCTCTGGTCATTTCTTAACAGTGCCTTGCAATGCCACCCTTTTTTACAAGAAACTTTTTTCCAGATTTATCGAGGTATAGTTGACAAACATGTTTAAGGTATATGTGTTCTGACATACCTGTAATTGTGGAATGACTACCATGATAGAGTTAATAAACAGCTGTCACCTCATATACTTAACCACTTGTGTGTGGTCAGAATACTTCAGCCTGTTTCCTTAGCAGATCTCAAGTGTACACTCTTATTCATCACAGTCACTACTGGTCTCCAGGACTGATCCCTCTGCACTGGACCTTGTGCATGCTGACCAACATCTCCCATTTCCCTAGCCCTGGTCCCTGGCAGTCACTCAGCTCCTCTTCTGCATAAGAACCCTTCTCCCATTTTGCACACGGCCCTTTCACTAGGTTTAGCACTTCTTTTCTGTGCAGAAATGTTAGTCTCATAAAACCCCATTTACTTCTGCTTTTGGTGTGTGCACTTTCAGTATCACCTGCAGAAAGTACTGCCAGGACCAATATCAAGGTGCTTTTTGCCTTTTTTTGACTACTTCATTAATCTTAGGTTCAACCCATTTTTAGTTAACTTTTATGTATGATAAAAGGATCTGATTTTTCTTTTTTCTTTCTTCAGAATTGCACATGGAATCAAAGGACATTCTACCAAGAGGAACCATCTCCAGCCCTTTTTGTTGTATTAATTCACTTTGGGACACTGGTGATTGGACACAGGGGTACTATACCAGTAAGCTACCTCCCCAGCCCTTTTTATTTTTATTTGGAGACAGGGTCTTGCTAAGTTGACCAAGCTGGCCTCAAAATCGAAATCCTCCTGTCTCAGTTTCCTGATCACTGGGATTACAGGCATGTACCCTGAACCTGCCTCTTTTATCTATTTCTCTTTTTGTATGTGACATTGTTTTCCAAAAACTATCTATTGGAAACATTAATCTTATGCTACTGCACATTCTTTGCTTCTCTGTCAAAGACTGGTTGACTTTGTAGGCATGAGTTTATTTCTGATATCTCTTTGTTCCTTTGGTCTATGTGCCTTGTACCTTTTAAAATCATGCTGTTTTGACTATAAAAGCTTTGTGATATGATTTAAATCAGGATATGTGACACTTCCAGCTTTATCTTGTTAAAGACTGCTTTAGCTATATGGGCTCTTTGGGGGTTCCATTTGAATTTTCAGGATCTCTTCCCCATTTTTAGTAAAAATACCTTCTGAGTTTTGATAAGGGTCACACTTGAGTCTGCAGATCACCTTGAACAATAGACATTTTGACAATATTCATCTTCCCACCCTGAGCTTAGGGCATCTTTCCAGTTCTCTACCCACCTTCTTCAAGGCCCTTCATTGGTGGTTTACAATTTTCAATGTACATGCCCTTCATCTCTTGGGGTGGACTTGTTCCTAAGTGTTTCATTTCATTCTTCTGTCACTACTGAATACATAGAAACAGAAGCACTCTTGTATGTTGACTGTGTACCCTACTTCTGCTGATTCCCTTGTGGCAAGCTGGCATTGCATGCAGGGATCTTTAGTTCTCTGCGTACGGGAGCAGGCCATCTGCAGCTGAGACAGCTTCACTTCTTTCCAACTCAGCCTCGCATTTCTTCTCCTTGGCTAATGGTCTGGCTGTGACTTCCATGCTGTGTTGGGAAGAGTGGGCAACCTAGTCTTGTTCCTAGTCTTAAGTGTCCCACTTTTGCCACTCACTACAATGTTAGCTGTGGGTCTGTCATAACAGCCTTCATTTGCTGAGGTCTATAATATTCTTATGAAAGAATACTGAATTTTGTCAAATGCTTTCCCTGCATCTAAAAGATTGTTTTTATAGTAACACCAAATACTAATATTATATTTAATTATACTCATATACACTATTGAACAAGCACATGTCTGATCTCAGACTACATGCTCATGGGGCAAAGAGTGTACCTGACATCTTTTCACTAAGTCACCCAGCATGTATAAGAATTTTGTGAAAGTAATATATTTCTCAAAAATATATGTAGATGAAGCCAGGCGCGGTGGCGCAGGCCTGTAATCCAAGCGACTTGGGAGGCTGAGGCAGGAGGATTGCAAGTTCAAAGCCAGTCTCAGTAACTTAGTGAGGCCCTAAGCAACTCAGTGAGACTGTCTCTAAATAAAATACAAAATAGGGCTGGGGATGTGGCTCAGTGGCCGAGTGCCCCTGGGTTCAATCCCCAGTACCAAAAAATATTTAAATAAGAAAAGGAAAAGAAAGAGACTTTTTCCTAATATCAAAAGACTGAGAGTTCTCTGCCTCAGATCAGGACAAAGCACAGGCTATCCTCACAACTCCAGAGAACACTGTCCTGGATGCTACAGTCAGATGGGTGAGAAACAGAAGGCGTCCAAATCAGAAAGGAGGAAGTGGAACCACCTCTACGCCCAGGGGATGCAATCCCACGTGCACGAGATCATAGGGAATTCACGAGAAAGTTACAGCTAACAAATGTGGGAAAACTGCAGAAACAGGAATTCAGGAAAAAGATAAATACACAAAAATCAGTTCTATCTATACACTATGAATGAACAATTTGAAAAGGAAATTATAAAAACAAGTCCATAATAAATGAATAATAAAGGTCCATCAATATCTAAATAAGAATAAGAAAGTCAGGCATAATGGTGCATGCCTATAATCCCAGCAGCTCAGTAGACTGAGGCAGGAGGATCACAAGTTCAAAGTCACCCTAAGCAACTTAGCAAGACCCTGTTAAAACATAAAAAGGGCTAGCGATGTGGCTCAGTGGTTAAGCACCTGTGGGTTCAATCTCAAGTACCAAAACGGAGAGAGAGAGAGAAGTAAAAAAGAATAGTCCACAAAATAGGAAAAAGTATTTCCAACTCACAGATATCACAAAGATCTAGCTGGGCATGGTGTCACGTGCCTATGATGCCAGTGATTTGGGATTCTGAGGCAGGAGGATTCCAAGTTCAAAGCCAGACCTAGCAATGTAGTAAGACTTTAAATAACTTAGAAAGATCCTGTCTCAAAATAAAAATATAAAGGGCTGGGGCTATTGGGCACAGTGGTACATGCCTATAATCCCAGCAGTTTGGGATGCTAAGGCAGGAGGACTGCAAGTTCAAAGTCAGCCTGACCAAGGCTCTAAGCAACTCAGTGAGACCCTGTCTCTAAATAAAATACAAAAAAGGGCTGTGGATGTGGCTCAGTCACTGAGTGTCCCTGAGTTCAATCTTTAGTATCAAAAAAATAAAGGGCTGGGGCTATAGCTCAGTAGTAGAGCTTCCTGAGTTAAATACCCAGCACCCAGAACAAAACAAAACAAAAAAGAATTGAAAGCAAGTGTTTAAATAAAAACATAATGTCCAGAATAGCAGCCAAAATGTCACAGCAGCCAAAAGGCAGAAACAGCCCAAGTGTTCACCAATGAGTTAAGAGTCAGACAAAATGTGGCAAATCCATAAAATGCAATATTATTCAACCATAAAAAAGAAGGCTGGGAAGTCGATCCAAGATGGCGGACTAGAGGGAGGTTGCATTCCTTGTCACTCCGTAACTCAGGATTCAAACAGAGGAAAATCTGTTTCTCTGTGAGGCAGTCTTTACTCCTCATTGATCCCCTGCTGTTTACCCCATTTGTCTACCTCGCTCACCTGCAGTCTGCCAGCAGATGGACTACATTTTGAGTGCAGATTGCTCACCGACTGCCGCCTATCATCCCTCATTTGCCTGTTTGCCTGCCCATCGCCTGCCTTTCATCCACCTGTCACCCACCAACCGAGGTTCATCTGCCGATCATCTGCCAGTAGCCTGCAGAGCCTGCAAACCCTCAGTGGATCGCCAGCTGCCTGTTGACTGGAAGCCCACTGTCACAGTACCGACAGGTTTGGTTACAAGAGGCTGTCGGCATTTTGGGAAAGCAGCCAGGAACTGCAGGACAGCAGGCCCAACTGACAGCACCCCGCCTCCTGCCCCCCCGCCCTTGACTGACAGCACACCACTTCCAAGGGCCTGGCCTGACCGACTGCAGCCCACACAGACTCGGTGCCCACGCCCTGTGCTGCATCTCCCCATTTGTCAACACGTTTGAAAGCCAGTGCAGCCATCTTGGATTTTCCATGAAGGGGAAACTGTCATTAGGTGGGGCAAATCCCATCCTGAGACGCACACTGGAGACTGGAAACTCATTGTCAGGTAGCTCTCATGCCTCAGGCTACTGAAGACTGGGAGGTTTGAATAGGATATGACTGTTACAGTGGAGATTTTTTTTCTCCTTTGTGAAAAGTTTTAATTTTTTTTTTTACTTTTCTTGCTCTCTACTTTCCTTTTGTTTACCTGTTTCTTCAAGGGCTTTTTCTCACTTTTCTCAGGCTAACAACCAACTTCTTTTGATTACACTTTCACTCTTCCTATGATCTAGAACTTCTTCATATTCTTTTCTTACACTGTTAACAGTTACAGCCTACACCCCTCCCCATCCCCTTGTCCTCCATTAGAAACTGCGGTCCTCATTGCAAATCTGTTTGTTATACTGTAGATAATTGAACTCATCCTCTCTGTTTACTATGATAATACTGTAACAATATTTTAACAAAAAGACTACTGCAACAATAGTCTTCATAGGGGCTATTTGGTTTATAGGTGCATATTGTCTGTACTGGGTGTTGCTAATATTGACCCCCCGACCCCCCCCCCACTTAAAGAAGAGGTTTTGGAAAACTATAGGGTCACTAAGCCTATAGGGCAGAAACTACAATACCCTAGACCTGCATTGCTAGAGGGGAAGATACATGAACAACATGAAAAAACAAGGGAGGAAAGTGTTCCAAACAAACCAAGATTCTACACTAATAGAATCCAATGACAGCATGGTAGAAGAAATGCCAGAAAAGGAGTTCAGAATACACATGATTAAAATGATCAGAGAAGCAAACGATGAGTTAAGAAAGCAGATGCAGGCAATGATTGACCATTCCAATAAGCAGCTGAAAGAGCAACTACAGGAAACAAAAGATCACCTCAACAAAGAGATAGAGATTCTGAAAAAGAACCAAACAGAAATCCTTGAAATGAAGGAAACAATAAACCAAATTAAACACTCAATGGAAAGCATCACCAACAGACTAGATCACTTGGAAGACAGAACCTCAGACAATAAAGACAAAATATTGAATCTTGAAAATAAAGTTGCCCAAACAGAGAAGATGGTAAGAAATCATTAACAGAACCTAAAATAACTATGGGATATCATGAAAAGACCAAATTTAAGAATTATCAGGATTGAGGAGCACAGAGATACAAACCAAAGGAATGAACAACCTATTCAATGAAACAATATCAGAAAATTTCCCAAAACTGAAGAATGAAATGGAAATTCAACTACAGGAGGTTTACAGAACACCAAATGCACAAAATTACAACAGATCCACACCAAGACACATTATAATGAAAATGCCTAATATGCAGAATAAAGATAGGATTTTTAAAGGCTGTGAGAGAAAAGCAAAAGATTACATATATGGGGAAACCAATATGGATATCAGCAGATTTCTCAGCTCAGATCCTAAAAGCTAGAAGGGCCTGGAACAATATATTTCAAGCTCTGAAAGAACATGGCTGCCAACCAAGAATGCTATATCCAGCAAAGCTTTAGATTTGAAGATGAAATGAAATCCTTCCTTGACAAACAAAAGTTAAAGGAATTTACACATAGAAAGCCTGGACTACAGAACTTTCTCAGCAAGATATTCCATGAGGAAGAAACGAACAACAACGTAGGTAATCAAAGGGAGGAACTACCCTAAAGGAAAAGACAATTAAAGGAGAACCCAAGTCAAGTTAAAAACCAAAACTTAAGCCAAAATGACAGGAAACAGAAATCATATCTTAATAATAACCCTGAACGCTAATGGCCTAAACTCATCAATCAAAAGACATAGACTGGTAGACTGGATTAAAAAGAAAGACCTAACAATATGCTGCCTCCAAGAGACTCATCTCATAGAAAAGGACATCCACAGACTGAAGGTGAAAGGATGGGATAAAACCTACCATGCACATGGACTCAGTAAAAACCTGGGGTTTCCATCCTTATATCAGATAAAGTGGACTTCAAGTCAAAGTTAGTGAGAAGGGATAAAGAAGGTCACTTCATACTGCTTAAGGGACCCATAAATCAAGAAAACATAACAATCATAAATATTTATGCCCCAAACAATGGCCCATCCATGTACATCAAACAAATCCTTCTCAATTACAGGAATCAAGTAGACCACAACACAATAATTCTGGGTGACTTTAACACACCACTGTCACCACTGGATAGATCTACCAAACAAAACTAAACAAAGAAACCACAGAACTCAATAACACAATCAATAACTTAGACTTAACAGATATATACATAGACTACTCCATTCATCAACGACTGAATACTTTTTTCTCAGCAGCACATGGCTCCTTCTCTAAAATAGACCGCATGTTATACCACAAAGCAGCCCTTAGTAAATGCAAAAATGTAGAGATACTACCTTGAATCATTTCCATTTCCTTGTATCAATTCCATCAGATTGTAATGGAATGAAATTAGAAATCAATGACAAAAGAAAAAACAGAAACTACTCCAACACCTGGAGACTAAATTATATGCTATTGAATGAAGCATGGATAACAGAAAACATCAGGGAGGAGATAAAAACATTCTTAGAGGTAAATGAGAATGATGATACAACATATCAAAATCTCTGGGACACTATGAAAGCAGTGCTAAGAGGAAAATTCATTGCATTCAAGAAAAGAATAAAAAGTCAACAACTCAATGACCTAACCTTACCTCTCAAAGTCCTAGAAAAAGAAGAACAGAACCACACCAAAAGTAGTAGAAGACAGGAAATACTTAAAATCAGAACTGAAATCAATGAAATTGAAACAAAAGAAACAATTCAAAAATTGACAAAACAAAAAGTTGGTTCTTTGAAAAAATAAACAATATAGATAAACCCTTAGCCACACTAACAAAGAGGAGAAAACTCAAATTACTAAAATTCATGATGAAAAAAGAAATATCACAACAGATAACACTGAAATAAAAAATATAATTAGAAGTTACTTTGAAAATCTATACTCCAATAAAATAGAAAATCTTGAAGACACTGACAAATTTCTAGAGACATATGATCCTCCCAAACTAAACCAGGAGGACATACACAATTTAAACAGATCAATTTCAAGTAATGAAGTAAAAGAAGACATCAGGCGGGGCGCAGTGGTGCACACCTGTAATCCCAGTGACTCGGGAGGCTGAGGCAGGAGGATCACAAGTTCAAAGCCAGCCTCAGCAACTTAGCGAGGCCCTAAGCAATTCAGTGAAACCCTGTCTCTAAATAAAAAATACAAAATTGGGCTGGGGATGTGGAGAAGTGGTCGAGTGCCCCTGAGTTCAATCCCCGGTTCCAAAAAAAAAAAAAGGAAGACATCAAAAGTCTACCAACCAAGAAAAGCCTGGGACCAGATGGATTCTCAGCGGAGCTCTTCAAGATCTTCAAAGAAGAACTTATACCAA
Source organism: Glaucomys volans (assembly GCA_020662805.1). Classification (NCBI taxonomy): domain Eukaryota; kingdom Metazoa; phylum Chordata; class Mammalia; order Rodentia; family Sciuridae; genus Glaucomys; species Glaucomys volans. The sequence goes on along the minus strand of JAJEJO010000605.1, from coordinate 177,378 downwards.
TACTCCTGAAAGTATTTCAAGAAATAGAAAAGGAGGGAACCCTTCCAAATTCATTCTATGAAGTATCACTCTGATACCAAAACCAGACAAAGACAAAATCTAGAAAAGAAAACTTTAAACCAGTATTCTGATGAATACAGATGCAAAAATCCTTAACAAAATTATGATGAATCACATACAAAAACGTATTAAGAAGACAGTGCACCATGGTCAAGTGGGGTTTCTCCCAGGGATGCAAGGTTGGTTCAACAACTGGAAATCAATAAATGCAATTCATCACATCAACAGACTTAAGGTTAAGAATCATATGATTATTTTGATAGATGCTGAGAAAGCATTTAACAAAATACAACACCCCTTCATGCTCAAAACACTAGAAAAAATAGGAATAATGGGAACATACTTGAACGTTGTAAAGGCTATTTATGCTAAGCCCACTGCCAACATCACTATTTATTTATTTATTTATTTATTTATTTGGTACTGGGGATTGAACCCAGGGGCACTCCACCACTGAGCCACATCCCCAGCCCCATTTTGTATTTTATTTAGAGACAGGGTCTCACTGAGTTGCTTAGGGCCTCGCTAAGTTGCTGAGGCTGGCTTTGAACTTGCGATCCTCCTGCCTCAGTCTCCCAAGTGCTAGGATTACAGGCGTGTGCCACCGTGCCCGGCTCAACATCACTCTTAATGGAGAAAAACTGAAAACATTCTCTTTAAAAACTGGAACAAGACAAGGATGCCCACTGTCACCACTTCTATTCAACACTGTGCTTGAAATGCTAGCCAGAGCAATTAGACAGACCACAGACATTAAAGGAATATGAACAGGAAAAGAAAAACTCAAGCTGTCACTATTTGCTGATGACATGATCCTACATTTAAAGGATCCAAAAACCTCCACCAGGAAACATTTAGATCTATTTAATGAATTCAGCAAAATAGCAGGATATAAAATTAACACACACAAATCAAGTGCATTTATCTACATAAGCAATGAATCACCTGAAAGTGAAATAGCCTCACAATAGCCTCAAAAAAAATAAAATACTTGGGAATAAATCTAACAAAAGAGGTGAAAGACATCTACATGAAAACTACAGAACATTAAAAAAAGAAATTGAGGAAGACCTTAGAAGATGGAAAGATCTCCCATGTTCTCGGATAGGCATACTTCCAAAGGTGCTATACAAATTTACACAATTCCAATAAATATCCCAATGACGTTCTTCATAGAAATGGAGAAAGCAATCATGAAATTCATCTGGAAGAAAAGACTCAGAACAGCCAAAGCAATCCTGGGCAGGAAGAATGATGCAGAAGGTATCACAATACCAGATCTTAAACTCTACTACAGAGCAATAGGAACAAAAACGACATGGTATTGGCACCAAAGCAGACAGGTAGACCAATGGTGCAGAATAGAAGACGCAGAGACAAACCCACACAAGTACAGTGATCTCATACTAGACAAAGGTGCCAAAAACACGCAATGGAGAAAAGATAGCCTCTTCAACAAATGGTGCTGGGAAAACTGGAAATCCATATGCAATAAAATGAAATTAAATCCCTATCTCTCACCCTGTACAAAACTCAACTTTAAATGGATCAAGTACCTAGGAATTAAACCTGAGACCCTTCACCAAATAGAAGAAAAAGTAGGCCCAAATCATCTTCGTGTTGGCTTAAGACCAGACTTCCTCAACATGACCCCAGAGCACAAGAAATAAAAGGAAGAATCAAGAAATGGGATGGATTCAAACTAAAAAGCTTTTTCTCAGCAAAAGAAACAATCAATAATGCGAAAAGAGAGCCTACAAAAGTGGGAAAAAATCTTTTCCACACACACTTCAGACAGAGCACTGATCTCCAAAATTTATAAAGAACTTAAAAAACTTTACACCAAAAATACAAAGAACCCAATCAATAAATGGGCTAAGGAACTGGGCAGACACTTCACAGAAGATGATATACAAGTGATCAACAAATATATGAAAAAGTGCTCATCATCTCTATTAATTAGAGAAATGCAAATTAAAACCACCCTAAGATTTCATCTAACTCCAGTTAGAATGGCTATTATCAGGAATATAAGCAATAATAAGTGTTGGTGTGGATGTGGGGAAGAAGGCACACTCATACATTGCTGGTAGAGTTGCAAATTGGTGCAGCCACTCTGGAAAGCAGTATGGAGATTCCTCAAAAAACTTGGAATAAACCCACCATTTGACCCAGCTATCCCACTCCTCGGTTTATACCCAAAGGTCTTAAAATCAGCAAAGTATAGGAATGCAGCCACATCTATGTTCAATCATAGCTGCTCAATTCATAATAGCCCGATTGTGGAACCAACCAAGATGCCCTTCAAGTGAAGAATGGATAAAGAAACTGGTATATATACACAATGGAATATTACTCAGCCATAAAGAGGAATAAAATTATGGCATTTGCTGGTAAATGGGTGGAGTTGGAGAATATCATGCTAAGTGAAATAAGCCAAGCCCAAAAAACCAAAGGCCAAAGGTTTTCTCTGATAAATGGGTGATGATATGTAATGGGGGGGTCGGGGGAAGCGGTGTTAGGGGATAAAAGAAGAATGAAGGAAGTACGGATGGTGTAGAGGAAACTGGGACAGGAGGGCGTGGGGGAAGGAAAGATAGTAGACCGAGACAGACAGTATTACCCTATGTATATGTAAGATTATATGAATTGTGTGAATCTACACTGTGAAAAAAAAAAGATATATTCCCTGGTGTATAATTATATCAAAACGGGTTCTAGGAACTGGAGCTGTGGCTCAGTGGTAGAGTGCTTGCCTAGCATGCGTGAGGCACTGGGTTTGATTCTCAGCACCATGTATAAATACATGAATAAAGTAAAGGTCTATCAACATATATAAAAAAAAGGGTTCTACTGTCATGTATAATTAAAAAGAACTGATAAAAAATAAATAAAATAATTAAAAAATAAAAATTAAAAAAAAAAAAAGAATGCTGTCTTGGTACACGCTATAACATGGATGACACTTAGAAACAATTCACACAAAAGTGATCAGACACAATAAGCCAGGAATCATGAGATTCATTTATATGAAATACCAAAACCAGAAAAATCCATAAAGATAGAAGCAGACCAGTGGTTGCAAACGACTGGGAGAAGGAGGAAATGGGAAGTGACCACTTAGCGGACATAAGGTTTTCCTTTAGAGCAATTTTTAAAATCTCTGGAATTAGTGGTTTTGGTTGTAAAATACTGTGATTGTACTTAATGCCACCAAAGAGAGTAAAGCTTTCTATGCCATAACTGAAAAAGATGTATTAAAATTAAAACTCTTATTACCATTTGTCAAAAATAGTTTGAGACAATGCATCCATGAATTAGTGTGTTTATCTGTAAACATCACTGAGACTGTTAAGAAAACACCAAAGATACTAACAGAGAAGTGTAAACAAGGACATTTACAATGAAAGAAAACAGAACAAGGAAAACAAAATTTAGGGATCGTATCAGAATCTTTCATGATAAAATGACAATTTTAGGCTATGTAATTTTTCGCCAAATAATAAGCAAGAGTTGGCATATAAATAACCAAGATTTTGAGGATTTTTTTTTTTTTTTTTTTGTACTGGGGATTGAACCTAGGGGAGTTCTACCATTGAGCTATATCCCCAGCCTTTTTTATTTTTTGAGACAGGGCCTAACTAAGTTCCTGTGGCTGGCCTTGAACTTGCCATCCTCCTGCCCCAGTCTCTTGAGTTGGTAGAATTACAGGTGTGTGCCTCTTCTGGCTTCAGGATGCAACTAAACCCACACTCCTAATCCCTGCCAAACTCACTAAAACAAAACACTGAGAGCCTGGCAGACACTCATAACCAGGGATACGGCAATCACCAAATGTGTAGTTTTCTCTGACATAAAGGAAATCGGTAAGTATACCTTTGATAACAAGAAACATGAGGAACCTGAACCAAGCAATGGGTGTGTCAACCTGGAGCACAAACATGGGAGCACAGGCTGAGGCCGCATATGACCACCACTGTGTGAAAAGTGACGCCCACCACCCTGGGAGAGACTAAGGCTGCCTGCTAACATGCTGGGGTAGTGGGTCATGGTTTCCCACTCTTTCTCTGAGCAGGCAATAGCATTACATGTTCTATAAACCATTATCTTCAAAGGAATTTCTTGTGCTTGTCTTGGCTACCTCTGCCTTCTGGCGCACGACTTCTGCCCACCTGTCCTGCTGAGATTAGCGTCTCCCATGCCTCTAATGCCCCAAAACTGCCAACTCTGCTTCCTGCAAATTCTCCACAGGCAGTCTCAACATCTACGCTGGAGTGATTCTTGGATTTTACCTATATATTTACACATGCATCAGATCTGAGTGTGAATTCTCCCTTCCTTCAACTGCCTTCCAAGGAGGGGCTCCTTGCACAGCATGCAAATGATGCTTCTCGTGGGAATGGGTATGTAGTGGAACGAACGGGCTATTCAGCCACCAAGGATTAAACCTGAAAGATGCTCAAAAGCCCGTGGAGGTCAGGAAAAGTCCTTTAAAACGGAGAGGCTGACACATGTGCCCGTGGTCAAGAGGAAGAGGAGCTCCTCTGGGAATGAGCCATTAGGAGGAGTGAAGGAGGCAGGGACCATGCTGGACCCAGAGCCTGACTTCCTCCCAGATCTGGACAGCCTGGTGGAGTTTCCACAACCCATGGGTGTGGATTCGGTCTCTGATGAAAGAAAGCTGAGCTCTCACCCGCAGGGACTTCCCCACACTCACCTGAGAACACGCCTGCAGCCAGCTCTCTGCCCTCCATCCAGGGCTCCTTCTGTTGCTCCAGGAAGGAGACCGTGTCTGGCTTAGAAACACCGTGTCCTGCGTGAGTGGAAGAGACAGTCTGGTTATGCCACAGGCACTCTAAACTTGAGGATCCCATTCCCTGGTTTGGATGGAGAGTGTTTGGCAGTCAGGAGGAGGGTCTATCAGAGATGACCCCTTGAGAACAATGACATATCAGCTTCCAACTCCATGAAGGCCAGACTCTCATCGGGCAATCAAGCCCTGGGCAGCACCTCAGAAGACCCTCCCCAACCCCACCAGCAAGCCTGAGGTGTGCAGGGGGGCTCCTGCAGACAGAGGCAGATCTGGGGAGGGCAGTCCTTACCTGAGGACCCCAGGTCACCATGCTTCTCCCACATCACGTCCTTACAGAAGGTCCTCTGAGCTGGGTGGAGCTGCTGGGAGAAGTCCACAGCCCTGCTGGTGATGGCCACCAAGCCCTGGAAGGTGTGCACACATTCCTGATCAGATCACACCCACGAGCCCATGTGCCCCAGAGGGGTGGCCCACGGCCACACTCTGACTGGCTCACTGTGTACCAAGAAGTATGGCTCAGGTGCTGAGTAATCTCAAGCATATAACGGCAGGAGAAACACTGTCAGCTTGCTCCAGGTGTGCGCCATCCTCTCCAATCTCACGGTCCCATCCAGGAGGCTCCTGGGGGCCCAGGCAAGTCAGCGCTACCCGTACTTTTCTTAAGTGTATCAGGACTGTGTACCTCATCTGGGGATAATCTGTCCACAGGAAGTACTGTACTCAGATGGAAATGCCTCCCAGGCACTGGTCATAAAAGGCTGCCTTAGGAAGGATATTTTCTCTTGCCTGAATATCTCCCACCTTACCGGCTGTGTCTGAAACAAAGCATCAGAATCCCAGTTCTCCCCTGAAATAGAGTAGTCCAGGCGACAGTGTGCGAGCCCCTCTGCTGCTGCTGCCTGGGGCAGCCCTTCCTCACGGAAGTCCTCTGGAAGTAACTCCTGGGCCTTCTGCACAGCCTTCACGTCTGAAAGAGAAAGCAGATTTCTCCTCCAATATGTGTCAGCATGAAGAAAACATGTCAAAAAGCATGTCATTTTGGAAGTTTTTAAAAATGACTACGAATGTGCCTAAATTTGTGTGGTGACAGTCCTAAAAGGTACAATGTGAACTTTCCCACCTAAATGTTGAAGAAGTAGGGCAAATTTGTTTTTCATAGAAGACTGGAAAAGGAAACTGAAATCACGAGACAAGGGGTCTCAGGGCAGGAGTGATGCTCAGTGGTAGGGCATTTGCCCAACATGCATGAGGCCTGGTTTCCACCTCCACAGTATGAGAGATGAGGTTTCATTCTAAATGCTGCCGACCTAAACAAACAGGAAGCGTCACTATATAAGAAAACGGCAATCCAACCCTCATTTCAGCTTTAGTAAGTAAAAATGCTTCTGCTCTTTCTCTAATCTAACAAAAGCTTCACCTCTACTTCCATGCGCCTCCTTTTTCATCACAATGCTAATTCATAAGAGTCCAGGTTCTGGCCCTGAAAATACATGAGTACCTGGTCTCAACAAGAGACGAAAGCATCTGCAGAAAGAGAACGAGCTCCATCTCCTGCAGTCTGTCTGAGGATGTGACCTGATCACACTGAACTGAAAACTCGGACACCTCAATCGCCCTCTCCCATGGGGTGATGGCCCGCTACGACTTTGTGATCTATAACTGCAAGTGGACTTGTACTTTTCCATCAATACAAACTTCTCCTTTGAAGTAAGACTTGAACAAAGAGATCTCAGAAGTCTCTCAATTCTTTCAAAAACTATTTCCTATTATAATAAAGCCTCGCTGGGCGCGGTGGCACACGTCTATAATTCAAGCAACTTGGGAGGCTGAGTCAGGAGGATCGCGAGTTCAAAGCCAGCCTCAGCAACTTAGCGAGGCCCCAACAACTCAGTGAGACCCTGTCTCTAAATAAAATGCAAAATAGGGCTGGGGATGTGGCTCAGTGGCCGAGTGCCCCTGAGTTCAATCCCTGGTTCAAAAAATAAATAAATAAAATAAATAAAATAATACAGCCTCCAAAAGAAATCTACAATTCCATTCCTTCTCTGCTTGATTAACCGTTGTTCCAGAAATGATGCTGCAGGTGGCACCTCCTATTCCCCAACAGGCTAAATGTCCCTGCAATGCCTGTAGGGACATTCACTGAGCCAGTCAGGTGTTTTCTGAGAGCCAATTACCCAACTGCACACTGCCTGTCTGCACTGAAAAGTCAACTTGAACCCCAAGTCTATCCAAATGACCCTTTCTCCTAACTCCAGTGCTCTGTGGAGGCTCCAGGCTCACTCCTTGCTTCCCTGGCTTACCCCTGGGGATCGCTTCCTCTCAAGTCCCTGTCTTCCCTCGTCACACGCAGAACTGCTACTTCATTTAGGTGATGCACAGATACATCTCCCAGAGAACCTGTTCATTCTTCAAAGGCTGCTGCTCATCTTGCCATCCAGCACCGGAGGGCTTAACCCAAAGTCATGACTCAGCTAACCAAACCCTTAACCAAAATAAAGTACTACATACAGGTTATGTAAGAATCAGCAAAAGTTCTTTCACAGAACATCAATGACCCTACAAGTCTGAGCAACCAAGGAGAGGAGGCTGTCTCCAGAGGAAGGCAGCAAGGCTGGGGAAGGGGTGTGAAGACTTCCCAGTCACGTGCGAGGGCTGGCTGCCCAGATGCAGGGCTCGGAGCCTGCTGGTGGGATGGCGAATGCAGGCAGCTGAGTGCAGTCCCCGCCTCCCTCTCTCCACACTCACCTGGGCACCGGCCTCCTGTCGCCGTTCTCTTCACCACCCAGGGGTCTCTTCCTTGTTCCAGGGAGGAGATGATGTCAGGCTTTGAAGCACAAAGTCCTACATATGTAAGCAGAACAGGATGTGTCCTATTAGGGGCCTGTCCAAACCTGGGATGCGCCCCCTGGGCTCTGAGGCAGAGGACTGGGGGGCTCCTCAGTCACATCAGTGGACAGGGCCAGAGATGAAGAAGGCAGGGCCTCCCTTACCTAGCGACTCCAGGTTCCGGTAGTTCTCCAACATCACCCTCCTGTACAGACACCTCTGAGAGGAGTTCAGCCATTCCCACTCCTCAGGGGAGAAAGCTACAGCCACGTCCCCAAATGTCACCAGGCCCTGAAATGACATGACCACATTCTTACTCAACCAGCGCTCCTGACCACACGTGACTGGCAGGTCGTGACCCCAGACTCCCCTGGTGAGGTCCTCACCCAGCATGTGGGAATGTGTCTGTACTGGAGACAGGACTGTTCAAGTCCCAGGAGGCCACATAGATGGAGGCCCTGCTCCAGCCACTCCCTTGGACGACCAGGGAGACATAGCAGGAACAGGGATGGCACATGGTGGAAAGGACAGACGGCAAGAGGACACGGGCCCAGGGGACCAAACCCACCAGGGCCCCAGCCTGAGATACCAAGTGCAAGGAAGGAAACTGTGTCATTGAGCCTTCCCACGTCACTGGTGTGTTGTGGCAGCCTGGCGAACTGGAGCAGAGGCTGAGGACTGCCTGTCTTTTTTTTTAAATAGAAGATGAACACTCAGGGATCTGAAGATCTAGGTGACTGTTGGACAGCTGGCTTTCTCTTCCTGGTGCTGGGACAGGACCCAGGGCCTGGAGCACACTAAGCACACGCTCTCTCAGAGCCACATCCTGGCCTGGACAGCTGGCTTCTTGTCACAGCCTCCACAGACAAGACAGTGACATGGAGATAGCCCCTGCCTTGGAGTCTGCAGCTCTGTGGGTGTGAAAGGAGGCAACTCCAAACAGTACATAATAAAGCTAACTTGTTCCATGTACGAAAGGTACAAGAGCATTTCTCAAACTGGGGACATGCAAGTGGCCTGGGGTAGCACAATACTAGGGAAAGATAAAGTTCATTGACGGAGGAAAAAAAAGAATAGGGAAAGAAACCTGGAGACAAACTTCAGGAGATCAGCATGGCTATGCCCCAAACTGAGTTTGAAAGACTTCTATTTTACTTTTCATGTTTACTAGATGTTCATTACAACAAAATTTAACACTTTTTTTCCTAAAATAAAAATGAGTAAGAATGCAGATCTCTGGGGCTGGGGCTGTAGCTCAGTGATAGAGTACTTGCCTAGCATGTGTGAGGCACTGGATTTGATCCTAGGCACCACATAAAAATAAATGAAAATAAAATAAAGATATTGTGTCCATCCACAACTAAAAAAATTTAAAAGATAAAGAACAAAACCCCTATAATTTTTATACCTTTACTTTACTTATTTTTATGTGGTGCTTAGGATCAATAACAGTGCTCACAGGTGCCGGGCAAGCACTCCACTAATGAGCCATAACCCCCTATAATGTTTTTAATAAATAAAATGCCTTTAAGAACCAAGAAGCCAGCCAGTAACCCAAGATCTGGGAGACAGGAGGATGACAAGTTTGAGGCCAGCCTGGACAACTTAGTGAGCATGTTTAAAGGCACTGGGTTCGATCCTCAGCACCACTTAAAAATAAATAAATAAAATATTGTGTCCATCTTCAACTAAAAATTTTTTAAATAAATAAAAATAATAAAATGGGCTGGGAATGTGGCTCAGTGATAGAATACCCCTGGGTTCAACCCCAGCACACACACACACAAAGAAACAAAACCATAAACAAGAACGAAGGTATCCCCTTGGGGCACAGGAGCACTGGGAGGCATCAGGAGCACACTGGGGGGGGGGGGCAGTCATGCCTGTTCCGTGCGCCCTAGGCGATGCTGGCAGACCTCTACGGCACATGCCCTACTTGACTTCAGCATACAACTGTGTATGTGCCGCTGAATTCTAAGGTGTGTGCCGTCAAACTCTGACCCCTGGAATCTGGCTCGCAGAAGGTGGATCTGAATGACGAGCATCCTTCAAAGAACAGACTGCAACTGACAAGCCACACAGCCAGACTGCCGCAAGGCTGATCCACACTTGGCCTCACCAGCACATGGGCCTCGCTAGCTGCCTCTCAGCCAGCACCACCAACCCACAGGTGTGTAGGGCATGTCAAGCACGTGTGAGTGCCACATGAGCCACAACTCTCACAGGCTACTGCTGCCTCGCATCCGCTGCTGACCCCAGCCTGCCACTCGCATTCGCCAGGGCAGCCCCAACCCAGTTCTGTGCTCTAGACAGAGAAGACCCCACGCTCCCAGGTGTCTAACCTGCTTCCAGCTTGGCACACCCAACAATGTAACCCCAGTTCCCCACTTAACTTTACCCTCCCCTCAGATGAACCAATCACAACCTGTCGTGGGAAGCCCAGGTAGGAAATACCCTGGACCCCAGAACAGGTTCCACCCACAGGCCCTGCCTCTCTTGCCCTCACCTGCTGGCTGAGCATGCATGCTGGGTACTAGCTACCCTGTTTCCTGTTGGCGCTACCAGGCATGCTGTCCTCTTCCCTCTGAGACCTGTGAGTTACCTCCTAATCTGAGGTCCCTCACCGTGCCACACTTTCCCGGCTGGGACCACACCTAAACACACACGTGACGGATCCCAACACTGAACACCTGAACCAAAGTCCTTGGAGGCTTGGCATCTGCAGAATTAGACACAACCACGACTTCTAAGCCTGCCACCAAGCTCCGAGGGCACTTTAACTGAAGAGTGCAGAGGTGAGTCACAAGGGCTCTGTGGAGAAATCTCCCAGGGTCCTACACAGTACAAACCCCTGACAGCACCCACAAAGAGCCAAGAACTGCTTACCAACCTTAGGCTAAGGATGCACCAACATGCCTACCTCAGTCATCTAAGCTAAGCGAATGCTGCTCAGCCCTCAGCATCAACCATGCCAGCTGCAGGACACTAGCATGAAAGCACAGCTACTGATTTTGGGGAGGATGCTTATCTTGATGGGAAGAACCACCACTAGTTTCCTGGTTGACCATGTCTGGCTATCATGACCTGCACTTTGCACCAGCAGATGTCAAATGCCTTCATTCTCAAAGCTCAGGAAGACCCGGCAGCCGAGGTCTCATCTCAACATCTCAAATACTCCAACACACATGCAGCACTTCGAACTGTGTTCTAGCAGACACAGTTAGGTGCTCAGACAGTGCTGCTCCTGGGCATGGAAACAGGCTTCTGCTCCCACCCCCTCCCAATCTAAGACAAGCTTCCACAAACCCAGCCTTACGATTCCAACTGCACATTCCTTGGCAGCTCCATCCTATGGTGACCTTTTTCAGATTTTCAAGTATTTCAAATATTTTTCAGGTACACTTTTCTAAACAGAGCAAGTTATTATATGATCTTTTTAAAAACCTTTATATTTTAATAGATTAGTTGACACCAAGAGAAAATGATGCCCACTTTTCCACCATTTTTAACTACCTTGTCATTGTCAAGAAAACTAGAGACTAGTGACTCCAAAAGAGAAGTAAATAAGTTCAAGTACTTTCTTAAACTAGGAACAATCATTTTGTTTTGATTTGTTTCTTAATAAGAAATGTCCCCTGCCTGGCAAGGTGGTACACTCCTGTAATCCCAGCAACCCAGGAGACTGAGGCAGGAGAATTCCACATCTGAGGCCAGTTCCAGCAACTTAGTGAGGCCCTGTTCCAAAATGAAAAGCAAAAAGGGCTGGGGACGTAGTGTCCCTGGTGTGACGGGCTGACAGATATGGCTCCACAGGAATGTCACAGGCCAGGCTACATGGGCAATGCCTAAACAGACTTCATTCTGCTCCGAGACTCCATGTTATATAGGAAATGCTTCTCCCATGGGACACCCCGCCTCTGTACCCGTCATCAGATACTTAGCATGACACGTTTAGCAATACAAAATTACAATTCTTATGTAATGAAAAACTGTTATCTTTTGATTCCTGTTTCTCCTAACAATGCACCATGTGAACAGTGATGTCAACGATGACTGTGTGGAGGTTAATAACCATCCTTCAGTCTGTACCTAGGTAAAGGTCATTTTTACTTGCTTCCCCCTCTGCAGATGATTTCATGATGTAAGTTTGTAATTTCGAATCATAGCAACAGACACTTATGATTGATGTGATTTTTGGTATAAGAACCCCTGCAACCTTATGGTTGGGGCTGTCCTACTAATAGCCATTTTTGGGGGCATTGTATGAGAGAGTCAGCCGGCCAGCTTAATAAAGACTCTCAAATTTGGATTTCTCAGTGGTGATCAGTCTGTTCTCAAGTTGTGCCCCATAACACTGGGGTCAATTCCTGGTACCAAAAAAAAAAAGAAAGAAAGAATAAGTCCCCTTCTCCACCTCTTTAATCCTGTGTTCTAGAGGGACCCAACATTAATCATGTGCATATCCTTCTAAGACATTTTCTCAGTCAAGGACTTTTGTTAGCAAATGCCTGTGGCTGTAAGTAGCAGCTGAGGACCCTTGTCACATTCCAGACACAATTCTGCACCCTCATGCATTAGCTCATTTTATCCCACAACCACCTGAGAGCTGCTACTATTACAAACCCATTTCACACATGAGGAAATGCAGAGCTGAAACTCGCCCTGGATGAGTGTCAGTCAGTTGCAGAGCTGGGCTGCAACTCGGCAGTCTGACTCCATCACCCATGCTGGACGTCAGGGGTCAGTAAAGTTTCTCTGCAAAGACCCAGAGAAAAAATAATTAGGCTCTGTAAGCCACTCCACCTCTGCAGCATACGGTGGCCACAGACAGTATGGAGTGGACAAGCATGCCGTGCTCCAGCGACACTTAACTTATGGACACTGAAGCTGAATTACATATGATTTTCACATGTCATTAAATACTGTTCTCCTTTTCATTTTTTTCAATAATTGAAAAATGCAAAAACTATTTGCAGCTCATGGGCCATACAAAAAGAGGTGATGGGACAGCTCTGGCCCAGAGGCCATCGTTCACGACATTCTGTGACACATTATGGTGTGATACATCATGTACATTTTTAAAAAGCATGCCACCTAAGAGGCTTACCTGTGAATTTCTAAAGCCGCCATGATGTCATGAGGCTGCTGCCAGCTGACCTAGCAAGTTCCTCTGATGTGCCAGGCACTGCATAAGTCAACTGAGTCAGTCCTACAAGAACACTGGGACAGGTCCTTTCATCTCCTCATTTTACAGACGAAGAAAACATTATCCAGTGATTAAATGCTAGTGCTAACACTTGAACCCAGGAAGCCTGGCTCCATAATCCATGCCTCTAACCATAATGCTACCCTGCCTCCATTAAAATGCTTAACTCATGCTGGGCGCAGTGGCACACAACTCAGGAGGCTGAGGCAGGAGGACTGCAAGTTCAAAGCTAGCCTCAAGTATTTTGCAAGGCACTAAGCAATTTAATGAGATCCTATCTCAAAATAAAAAGGGCTGAGAATGTGGTGGCTCAGTGATTAAATGCCCCTGGATTCAATCCCTGGTACAAACAAAAACCAAAAACCAAAAAAAAAAAAAAAAAAACACCTCAACTTTGACAGCAACAGAAATAGTCAACACCCACCCACTCATCCTATTCTGAGCATGAAACAGGACCACTAGAAAACAACACCTCTTCTGACAAAATAGACTCTCTGATAGCTAGATTAACCTGCTTAATTCAGGATGTAAACACTCTGAAAGGTCCAAGTCCTCTTCTATTCCTGTTGCTACAATTTATACACATAGACAAACATCTAAACGACTCCACATTTTCATACCACACTACTGAGAAGCCATTACACAGTACAGAATCTGAACCTAGTACAACCGGAAACTCAGTTGTTTAACTCTTCTTTAGTATACACACAAAATAAACATTTGAAAACATACACATTTAAACAAAAGAAGCAACTCTCCCTACAGAAAAAAATGCTTTGTTAAAATGTTACAGAGAAAAGCAAATTAAAAGCATGTTCTAAGGGAAAAAGTATTAAAAAGGGTTGTTGCTTTGCTCAATTCAGTTGTTTTAAAAATATGAAGAAACAAATATTTGATGATAATTACTTTTCTGAGTGGTCACATTTTTGGAGTATCAATTCTAGTTTTTGAGGTTCTACTGCTGCTGTATCCACATATAATTTTAAAAGTATTATGTTTTCATCTAAGTTTGGAAACCTTAGTTCACAGGGAAAGGAAAGCTTCTGGGAATGTTCTCAATAAAACAATAAGAGATGACACAATTATCAGGTTTAAGAATTATTATTCTAGCCAGGTGAGGTAGTGCACGCTTGTAATCCCAGCAATTTGGGAGACTGAGGTAGGAGGATTCCAGATTCAAGGCCAGCCTCTAACACTAAACAGCAAAACACTGGTCACAAAAAAACTGAATATATTTACACACTTATCCAACAAATATTTTCTGTATCAGGGACTGGGGCAAAACTGCCCTGAATCTTTGCCTATGAAGTATGGGAACAGGGTAGGAGAAAATAAGATATTAAGTAAAATAGTGTTGAAAAGTTCTAAAATTAAAAATACATATATATAAAGCAAGGAGGAGGGATTTGAAGAATTGTGGTGAGAGGCTCTGAGATTTTAGATGGTATGCTCAGGAAAATGAGAAGGCATTCTTTTCAGGAAGAGTGATGGTGAAGTGAAGCAGCAGATGTCGGGAATAACAAGAAGCCAGGTGAGGCCCTGTAGGTCACATTAGAGATTTTGGCCCTTCCTCGGGGAAACCACTGGAGGATTTCAGGCAGAGAATGACAACAGCTACGTCTGAACAGGGCTACTGGCTGCTGCACTGGGGAGGGGCTGTGGGAACACGAACAGAAGCAAGTCACAGGGGCCCAGAGACGGTGATGAGACATGGGGGGCGCCGGTAGAGGCTGGTGTGCAGCACCTTGCTTGCCCCTCGACTTTGTGTGGACAGACCTGAGCACCCTAGAGTAAGGAGCAGGGCTTGGCAGGTGGGCGTGGTGGCAGCGACTTGAGAGGGTGAGACGGTCCCAGCCCCAAAGCAGCCAGTTCCTGCTCAGTGGTAAATCGTCCCAGGTCTACTCTCAGAAAACAGAAGGGCTGGGGGGCTGGCACCAAACCACCCAGGCGCGGCACCGGGGCCGCGTGCTCCCGGGGCGTGCACCTCACTCCGCGAGGCACCTCCGGCAAACCGCAGCCAAGGAAGGTCGGCGCCTCGCTTGCCAGGCGCCAGCGCCGGGGAGGCGGCGGGGCCCTGGGCATCAGATCCTGGCCCCGGGACAGGTCTCCACGGCAACGAGTCCCGCAGGGCCCGCAAGCACGCCCGGCAGGAAGGAGGGGCCGCAACTCACCTGAGACATGGCTCCGGGCCCGGCTCCCTGCCCCGCCGCCCGCCTGCGGGCTCTCTCCCGGAGAAGCGCGGCGTCCCCGGAAACCAGCGCTGCAGAGGGGAAGGAGCAGAGGCGCTGCGGCACGCTCACAAGTCGCCCGCCCGCCGCGCCCACCGAGCCTGGTGCCGCCCGCACCGCCGCCTGACGCGGCCAGCGGAGTCCGAACCCGGGTGCCGCCGGGCTCCGGGCTGGGAGTGCGGGTCCGCGACCTCCGACCCAAACTCGTGCGCCCGCCCCCGCCGCGCTAACCTTCCTGCGCGGGCGCCCAGGCCACCGCTCCTCGCCCGGCCTCCCGGGCGAGGCCGCTCTCCGAGCGCGGCCTTCCCCGCGCGGCGCGGACCAGGGCAATTGGCGCCCCCACCGTCGGGCCTCGGCCCGCACAGAGATTCCTGCTGGAGCCGCCTCGCCTCCGGAGGGCGCGGGCGCCCGCCGCCTCCCGCATGGCACCGGAGGCGCGCGCACCCCGGCCCGGCCCGGACGCCCCCGGGCGGTGCTGCGACACGCCCCAGGCCACTCCCGCCCCAGCACCCGCGGACCGCGCCCCCGCTCCGCCCCTGCCCTGCAGCCTTCGCTCGCGTGCACTCGACCGGAAGTGGGCGTGGCCGCGCGCAGCGCCCTCTGGGAAGCGTAGTCCCAGCTCAGGCTGCCAGGCTCGGGTCCGCGCGGGCCTACTTCGCCCATTGTTCCGCCCGGGGACGGCCTTCGCGCAGCGCGCCCGCAGACAAGGAAAGCCCACGCCGCGCCGGGAAACGGCCGGAAGCGCAGCTAGTCCCGGAGCCTCCTGGGAGTCGACGCCGGGCTGGGAGCGTGCAGACGTAGCGGGGGCGGAGCTTCTGCGAGGAGGGGCGTGGCCTTTGGAGGGGCGGAGCTTCCCGGGGCCCCCTCCGCCCACAAACTGCTGGAGATGAGCAGACAGGACCCGCTCTGCCCTAGACCAGCGCTGGCCTTGACCACCGAGAGGTGCTGATGCGAGAGCCTCGGGCTAGTCTTCCTGGCCGTCCTTCGGATTTCTCCTGGTCTGACGCGCGTCGCCCGAGGGTGCCCGGGTAACTAGACACCGCCACCCTGGACACCTTTCCGAGCTCGGCAGGGGCGGGGCGTGGCTCCGGGGAGGTGCGTGGCCTGGGCCCGCCCCCAACTCCGCCAGCCGCAGGTGAAGGTGGACGCCCTCCGCACGTGCAGCTGCGAGCCTGCAGTTCCTGTTCCGGGCGGGGCCGCGCTTGCCTGGCGGCCCCAGACCCGACTCAGTTGGACACAGAACCAAAGTGGCGACAGACCCTGGGGCCTTGTCCTAGCCAGCGCTAATGTCCTTCCTACTCCCACTTCTCGAGGGCGCAGTGTGCCTCTGCCTCGTCTGTGAGACGAAACTCAAAGGATTACCATGAAAACGCCAGGCTCTCACGGCTGGGCGGCAGCTGCGCACACAGGCTGGACTCATTTTGTTGGGGGCGGTTCTGCTATACTCCCCGAAAGAATCATCAGGAGAGAGGTGACCCCGCCTTCCCCTCTTCCCCTCCCTGCTGGAGGAACAGCCCCGCCCCCTTTTCCACCCCCAGCCAATAGCCAAACTTGCCCGAAGTGGCCCCGCCCCCTTCCTCTGCTCCCTATAAATACTGGCAACAACGTGATGGTGGCCCCATTCCCAGCACACTGCTTTTCAGTGTGGGTCGTTGCTGGCCAGCTGTAATAAAGGCTTTTTTGGCTTTACGTGACCAGCTTGGATGATATTGTTTTGCAGAGTATAACATTTGGAGGCCCCAGTGAGATTTGATTTCTCTTAGGCCTCATGCCTAGATTGGCCTCCTGTGACGGTTGCCTGAGGGCCCTACCCAGAGTAGAGGGGAGGTCATGAGGGACGTGCCTCAGCCTCACTCTGGGGGGACTCCAGCCTGTCTTCAGGACGAAGCCGCCTGGTATCTGTCTGTATCTGTATCTATCTTGGTAAGGTGGCTCTCTGGAGGACAAGGTCAGACTGGACGAAGTGGCTTACACGGAGTCCCAGGACAGGCCAAGATGTGGCTCCTGTCCACTGGTAGGCCTCCACGTGGGGCCTAATCTAGCCATGGTTTGTCTGTCTGTCTTTGTCTTGCTAGCCTGGTTTGTGGCCCTTTGTGCTGTTTGTGCTTTCACTTTGCTTTGTGTGTCGCATCTCTCTCCAGAACAGTCTACTGAAAAGATAGAAAATGGTTGCACTTGTGCAGATAAGAGGTTTTTCTCAGACTGCTCTCTGTGCTTGCAAAAAAAGAAAAAAAAAAACAAAAACTGCAGAATGTTCCCTCCCTTATCTTATCCGCAGAACCACCCGTCCTCTAGCAGTCAGGCTAGCCCAAAAGCAAACTTTGCTGACATACCAATCCAAAAGAACACTGTAAACCTGCTTATCTTTCATTATAAAAACTCTGCTAAATCTGAGCTCAGGGCCTCTTAGCGTCACGGGTTGCCGAGTGCATGGAGATCCAAGCTCAAGCTTGCTAACAAATGACTCTTTGTTGCTTGCATTGATCATGGTCTCTGGTGGTCTTCTTGGGGGTTCCAAGCTGCGGGGCACAACACTACTATGGCACAGAATCAGTCAACCGCGTGCCCCACTGTTCTAACTTGTTTTTTAGATAATTTTCAGAACTTCCAAGAATGTGCAGCTGACTATGGAGCTTCTGTTAATGGATTTAACCTAAGAAAGTTTTTATTTTATTTTTTTGGTACTGGGGATTGAACCCAGGGCACTTGACCACTGAGCCACATCCCCAGCCCTATTTTGTATTTTATTTAGAGACAGGGTCTCACTGAGTTGCTTAGGGCCTTGCTAAATTGCTGAGGCTGGCTTTGAACTCTTGATCCTCCTGCCTCAGCCTCCCAGGTGCTGGTATTACAGGTGTGCGCCACTGCGCCCGGCTAACCTAAGAAAGTTTTGTGAATTGGAGTGGCCCACTTTCAAGGTCGGTTGCCCCCTCAGGGAACAACCGACCTCCCTACCGCCCTCAGGATCCGAGAGGTCATCTTTGGGTGGCCAGGTTATCCTGACCAGGTACCCTACATTCAAATTTGGATTGACATACTAACCGATAAGCCAACATGGCTTATGTATTGCCTTTCAGATTCCGCTTCCTCTAGTTTGGAAACTAGGAGACGCCACGTCTTAGTGAGACAATCCAGACCAGATGTAAAACTTCACAAACCCCTGTTCTGGACACCCCAGAAGAGGAAGATCCTTATCTCCCTAGCCCTCCATTCTACCCTACCCCTCTGCCAGTCCCTTCAGCCCCACCCCTCACCCAGAACTCCCTTCCCCTCCCCATACCAGGACTGGAACTCCCTATACAGGTTCAGCCCCAACCCCAGTTCTTCCTCTAAGATTGTCCCCTTCCCAACATGGCCCTTTCATGGTATATGTACCTTTCACTACCAGTGATTTATATGATTGGAAGAACCAGAACCCATCTTTCTCTGATGAGTCACAAGGACTCATATCCCTTTTAGAGTCTGTTTTCTTCACCCATCAACCCAGCTGGGTTGACTGTCAACAGCTACTGCAGACCCTGTTCACCTCAGAGGAAAGAGAGCGCATTTGGAAGGAGGCTGGAAAATCCATTTTGGAACCAAACGGATTGTCCACCAATGATCCTGTCCACCTAGAAAGGGTTTTTCCCTCCTCCCGCCCCAACTGGGATCCAGACTCTGATGAGGGGAGTGTGCGCTGCTGCCCAAAGACCCACCAACTTTTCAAAGGTGAGTGAGGCTATACAAGGCCCAAATGAGCCCCCCAGTGTTCCTGGAGCGCCTCCTGCAGGCATACAGTTTATACACCCCCGTAGTTCCAGAGGCCCCTGAAAATAGGAGCGCTATTAACATAGCCTTTGCAACCCAGTCAGTCCCTGATATCAGAGGAAAGTTACAAAAGTTAGAAGGGTTTGAAGGAAAGGTACTGCCTGAGCTGGTGGAAATAGCCCAGGGTTTGCTGAAATCGCCCGACCCTTGTATGAGGCAACTAAGGGGCAAGGGGAAGAAATTAATTGGACTAAAACAGAAGCTAAAGCCTTCCAAGATCTAAAAGGAGCCCTAACCCAAGCCCCATCCCTGGCTCTCCCAGTCATCAAAACACCTTTCCATCTGTACCTGGCAGAAAGAAGAGGGATAGCTAAGGGGGTGTTAACCCAAACTTTGGGACCATGGAAGAGGCCAGTGGCTTATCTGTCTAAACGCCTGGACCCTGTCGCTACTGGCTGGCCCAACTGCTTGAGGGCAATGGCTGCTTCTGCCCTACTGGTCAAGGAGGCTACTAAACTAACATTGGACAAAAACTCATAATCACCGCCCCCCCCCAAGCCATTGAAACAATACTAAAGGCTCCACCTGACAAGTGGATAACCAGCACTAGACTAACCCACTACCAGGCTCTATTGCTGGACCCACAGTGAATAAAGTTTTCAGCTACCACAACTTTAAACCCTGCCACCTTGCTCCCTGATGATGATCCCTCCCAGCCCGTGCATGACTGTCTAGATATTTTAAACAGTTTCTAAGGGACCAGACTGGACTTACAGGACACACCCTGGGACAATCCTGAGGAGGAACTCCTCACAGATGGCAGCAGCTTCATGGTGGATGGCATCAGATATGCTGGAGCCACTGTGGTCACCATAAATAAGGTAATATGGGCTCAAGCCCTGGGTCATGGAACCTCAGCCCAGAAAGCAGAATTAATTGCTCTAACCCAGGGCTTAAGATTTAGTAGGGGCAAAACTGCTAACATCCACACAGACAGTCGCTATGCCTTTGCTACTGCTCATGTGCACGGGACCATCTGTAAAGAAAGAGGTTTATTAACCTCAGGAGGGAAGACTGACAAGAATGTTCCAGAGGCAGCCGGGTGTGGTGGCGCACACCTGTAATCCAAGAGACGTGGGAGGCTGAGTCAGGAGGATCGCGAGTTCAAAGTCAGCCTCAGCAACTTATCGAGGCCCTAAGCAACTCAGTGAGACCCTGTCTCTAAATAAAATACAAAAAATAGGGCTGGGGATGTGGCTCAGTGGTGGAGTGTCCCTGAGTTCAATTCCTGGTTCCACCAAAAAAAAAAAAAAGAATGTTCCAGAGATCCTGGCCTTGCTGGAGGCTATCTGGCTACCAAAGTGAGTCGCTATCATACATTGCAAGGCCCATCAAAAGGGAGAAACTACAGAAATACGAGAAAATTATTTTGTAGACCAACTGCCAAAGAGATTGCCCTAAGACCAGTGAGGCCGTTAACCATTCTCCCAGCTCTCCCTGAGCACATTCTACCTTCAGAGCCTACTCAGAACAGGACAATAAAAAATCAAGCACCTTGAGGCACATAAAACTCAAAAGGATGGGCTACTCTGCCAGACAGCAGATTATACTTGCCAGAGGACATTGGCCGAACCCTAATTCATCATTGACATCAAGGGGCCCATCTGGGGGAGTCGCAGCTAACAGATTTGCTCCACAGAAGACACTATTTCCCAGGAATGCAGCGCCTAACACAGTCCACCATTTCACGGCGCCCATCCTGCGTTCAGGTAAATGCTAAAAGAATACAGGTTCATCTCGTGAACCCAGATACTGA
>JAJEJO010000605.1:129804-156579 GCA_020662805.1 Glaucomys volans | reverse complement strand
TGGTGTAAGTATTTGCTTGTTTTTGTAGATATGTACTTGGGATGGACTGAGGCATTTCCTACCAAGACAGAAACCACTCAGGTTACAGTAATAAAGCTACTTCAGAAAATCACTCCCAGATTTGGCCTCCCACTGTCCATAGGGTCCAACGATGGCCCTGCCTTTACGGCAAAAATAACCCAATCCTTGTCGAGTGCTCTAGGGATTCATTGGAAACAGCATTGTGCTTATAGGCCTCCAAGCTCAGGTCAGGTGGAAAGGAGGAACCGGACCTTAAGGAAACAGTAACTAAATTAATTCTGGAGACTGGCGAAACATGGGTAGACCTCCTTCCCTTTGCCCTCCTTGGGGTACACTGCACCCCCTATTAAAAAGTGGTTACCCCCTTCGAAATTATGTTCCGAAGGCCCCCACCCCTGTTACCTAAGGTGGACACGTCCATAATTTATTCCATGGCTAGTGACCATCTTCTCAGCTCCCTAAAGGTGTTACACCAACTACAAAAAGCCATGTCAAGTTCTGGGGGAACCCCACGCACCCAATCCAAGGGGCCAAAAGGACCTACATTCCTTCCAGCCCTGAGATTTGGTAAACACCAAGAAACTGCCATCCTCAGCCTTGGAGCCCCGATGGACCGGGCCCTGAACTGCGATTCTAACAACTCCCACTGCTGGTAAGGTTGCTGGGAAATCTACGTGGATACACTGGACTCACGTCAAGTCAGCTCCTGCTCCAGAACCAGAGGACCCTGCCAGGAGATGGTCACTCCAACAGACGGACAATCCACTGAAGTCAAGACTTATAAAATCCCCTAACCACATTGTACTTACTACTGGCTGTAACCCCCATTGTAATGCCCACTGAGTGGTCCTCTGACTGATCCCCGGGTGGTATTTTCACTGCCCACACATACTTCAACTAGTTTCCTAAACAAGGATTTGTTAGTGTGGACAAGACCAGTGGGAATGTTATACTTCCCGAAGGAATTATCAGGAGAGAGAGCGATGACCCCTCCCTTCCCTCTTCCCCTCCCTGCAGGAGAAACAGCCCCGCCCCCTTTCCTCCCCTCCCCATAAAGGCCCTGCCACGAGACAGCCCCGCCCCCTTTTCCTCCCCCAGCCAATAGCCAAACTGGCCTGAGCTAGCCCTGCCTCTTCCTCCCCGCCCTATAAATACTGGCAACAAAGTAACAGTCACGGGATTCCCGGGGCACACGCTCTTAGGTGTGTGGGAGGTGCTGCTGGCCAGGGGTAATAAAGGCTTCTTTTGGCTTTAGTGAATGGCTTGGATGATTGTTTTTGCGGGGTGTAACAGTTCCCTCCCTCCTGCTTTTCCTCTCCAGGTTAAAGCTGTGCACATTCGCGCTTACTTCAAGTTCATTTTGATTGACACGGGTCTCAAATTCCTCTGCCTGCGGCCTCAGTGGTCGGCGACAGCACCAGGCACTGCAGC
Source organism: Glaucomys volans (assembly GCA_020662805.1). NCBI lineage: Eukaryota > Metazoa > Chordata > Mammalia > Rodentia > Sciuridae > Glaucomys > Glaucomys volans. The sequence goes on along the minus strand of JAJEJO010000605.1, from coordinate 155,127 downwards.
CTCCTTAAGAGGCCACTGACCCACGCTCTTCTGCCCTGGGGTGCTGCCAGCGGCCCCTTCAATGTCTGCTCTGCCCTACTTCCATGCTAGCACAGCACTGATGTTTCCTTGTACTGGGGATTGCACCAGGGGAGTTTAATCACTGAGCTGTGTACAATCCCCAGTACCGGATGTGTGTAGGGGGAGGTGACATTTGATTTGGGATGTAATTTTTAGTCCAGTGAATTTAATTATGTTGTCAACCTAATGAAAATATGAATTTTCTACAACATCCTAACTTGGGATATTCTTTTGAGGGGGATTTTGTTTTATGTCCACAGGACTTTCACCACCTCATGAGCTATCAATCCTTCCTTGGCCCAACTCTGCCAACATGGCACAACCTCACCCCTAGGCCAGTACCAGTCACTCAAGAAAAGCTTTATTCTGAATGGCTTAGCCAGAGACAGTCTCCTGTCACTGAGTATGCAGTGGGCTTCCAGTGAATCCTGGGTAGAGAGCCCCAGTACAAGGTGAGTCTTGTTAGGAAAGACAGAGGTGAGTGGATGTCAGGCAGGCAACCGGAACAACATCCCAGGGGAGTGCCAGGGTGGGAAGTCTGTTACGTAATTCACAACCACTCGCAAATGAAAGGGAAAGACTGGGAATCAAAACGTGCCAGAGGTGGTTCTGCAGGCAGACCGCAGCGACACAGACTTTGCCTTCTACTATAAAAAGCATTTACACAGCACCTACTATAAATGGAGAAAGAAAAAAAAGCTTCAGCCTAAGAGGTGATGTCTCACTTAGGTGACATGTTTATGAATCGTCCTGGAAGGCAATACAATGATAATTGGACTTCATCAAAGAATGTATTTAAACTGGAATATACAGCATGTTAACATTTCACTGGGTTTGCACAGCACGGTGGGGGAGGCCTCTAATCTAGGCAACTCAGGAGGCTAAGGCAGGAGGTTCACAGGTTCAAGGCCAGCCTCAGCAACTTAGCAAGGCCCTACCAATTTAGCAAGACCTTGCTCAAATTAAAAGGACTGGAGGCATGGCTTGGGGTTAAGTACTAAGTTCAATCCCCAGTGCCAAAAATATATATAGATAAAATCACTCAGCTTAAAAGCAGGATGGAAATGAAAGACGACTCCGGGAATTTAAAGAAAGATCAGTTGAAACTATCCAATCGAATCACAAGAAAAAAAAAATGGGAAAAGGAAGTGTTTCAGGGAATGAACACTTAGAAATCAAAATAATACAATACCAGGTCCAAATGAAAGCAAAAAGTAATCGCCTGAAATATGTAGATGTATGTACAAAACTTGGATGCTGAAAACTAAAATGCTGATAAAAGAAATCAAATCAAAATAGACAGAGGTACAACCAACAAGCCAGTAAAGGTTTACCATAGCTCCCCAAGGGGAAGACTGTGCAGGACACACATCCCTGGTGAGACGGGTCCATCACGTCTTTTCTGAAAGGCAGGGGCACCGCACTCTGCCTTTGGGGCGAGTACGGCTTTGCTGTCCTTAAATCTTTGCTAGTGCTTTATTTCCAACCCTTTCTGGAATTGTTTTCAGTGGCGTAAGTCACAAACCTGCCCAGGGCTAAGTTGAGGTCCCAGTGCCTCCTTAGACCTGTCCTGTGACAGGCTGATACAAGAAATTAGGGAAGAAGCCAGGTTCTACGGCACATGCCTATAATCCCAGCAACTTGGGGGGCTGAAACAGAGGTGCAAGCTTGAGGCCAGCTTGGGAACCTGAGCAAGACTGTGTCTCAAAATAAAACATGAAAGGGGAGGAGGGTGGCTCAGCGGTAGAGTGACCCTGGGTTCAGTTTCCAGCAGCACAAAGGTTGGGAGGGTGGGGCTGGCAAGGGAAAAGACTACAGCTCCGTGGCTCAGTGTACAGCATCCCTGGGGCCAGTCTCTACTTAGTACCAAAAAATAATAAGTGACTCCTAAAGGTTTGGCAACGTTTACATCAGAATGCAGGACATGGCTTACAAATAGGTTTTAAGAGCACTCGACCTCATAGGTTGGAACACAATTTGGAATTGGGCTGGACTTATTTATAAATATGCACATCAGGAGGTGTACGTGTGATCTGCCGACTGGTGCAGATGAATGTCCCTCTGTGGAGACCCGCCTATCCTAAGTGACAGTCCAGCACTTAACCTTCCTGCATTCAGGCAGGGCTGGGAGAGCCTTGGCATGCTGACCTTGCTCCTTCCGGCCAGGGTTCCCCTCGCAGTGGCCTCTCCCAGAGAGCCAACCCCTTTCTTTGAACCTGCGAGGTCAGGAGCACTGCCACCTTCACAAAGTGCTGTCCTTGCCCACGTCAGGATGCCGGGCATGCTGGGGACAGGAATCACTTTGGGAAGGGATTTCAGGTCTCTAATGCAAATGAGGCATTAAAGAAGCTGAACACCTGGGAAGCTGAACACCAGGTGGTCACTTGGGTGGTGTGCTGGGGCAGCGTCCCATAGCTTGCAGGGTTGATGGCTGTTCCCAGGCTAAGCTATGCGTACGTATATATGAATGTATGATGTACGCCGACCACACACACCTCATGACGCAAGCACATCCCCAAAGCAGCAAGGTCAGAGGCAGGCCTTTTACGCAATGATTAGACCATGAGGACTCCAACACTGACCTGATAGGTCAATCCACTGATAGTTTAATGGACTACCGGGCAGTGGGACCTTGTTGGAGGAAGTAGTTCACTGGGCATGCACCCTGGAGGGTCCCTCTTCCCTCCAGCCCCTTCCCCTCTCTGCTTCCCAGCTGCCGTGCACTCCCACCCTGATGCTACCTTAGAGCCAGCAGACCATGGACTGGGTCCTCAAGTTAGTGTCAGGTGCTCTGGTCACGGTGACAAAAAGTTAACACAAGGGCTGGGGCTATAGCTCACTGGTAGAGCACTTGCCTAGCATGTGTGAGGCACAGTGTTCGATCCTCAGCACCACAAAAATAATAATTAAATAAAGTTATAAAAAAATCCTTTAAAAAAAAGGTAACACAAAATCCATCTATAATTTCGTTTTCTCCCTTGGTTTGGTAACATGAGTTGGCTTAGCCTCATGAAAGAAGTGGAATGTTTTCAATGTTTTTTCTGTATTCTAAATAGCTTAGTGGTCCTTGGAAGTTTAGAATCTTGGAATTCAGGTCTTGAAATAGGGCTGGACTACCCAGGTTCTCTATTTCTTCAGTTAAACATCAGTAATGTTTAATCTTTGCCCTGACTAAATATGCTGTTGCATATGTTCTCCCCAACAAATGCTAATTCTTTTGTTCCAGCCTATCCAGAACTCTAGCCACTAAAACATGCTCTACATCAGTCATACTTCTTTATCAATAAGGGAACAGCCTTAGAGTCATGAGAGCACCATATTGGTATGTTGAACATACCTAATACACATCAATTGTCATCCATCTGAAGACAACCAGAGTTTCAAAACTGTGCCTACAGTCATACCACCCCAAATACACCTGATCTCTCAAGAGTTTCAAAACTGTTACGGCCACCTAGTACTAACACTGTTGCAGAGTTTGCTGTTTAGAAACCATTTTCCTGAAGAACACTGGTGTAACACATTGCAGTGTAGTGAATTTCTGTAACCTTATGTTGTCTTGGCATTGTCAGTGAAGTTTAACTCTTGGTCACCTTCCACACTGACTGCTTTTATAACATACCCAAGTGGCTCATGATGATGTCAAAGTAGGAACTTAAAAGCAGCTCTCCTATCTAACAGACTGGGCTCCCTTTTTCACCACTTCCTTTAATTGGACCATCCAAACATCTGCCTGAAAATGTGGAGTGCCCCACCCCAGATGGACTGTGCAGGCTGAGAGTGACCACTCAGACAACGGGACCTGGTGGAACTCATGCCTGCTGCTTTAACCCACACCGATGACTCCCCAAGGAGTACCCGTAGGGATGACCCTGGACCCAACAGAGGCATGCCCATGGGTCTCTCCAGTTCTGTGACCTCAGGGCAGTGGCCTCCACATGTGCTGTGTGCGAATATGTCTCCTAATCACCAGAAGGGTGTTCTCCATCTTAAAGACACTAAATTAAAAGTCAGCCATGATGCTAAGCACTTTATATCCAACAACTTAAAATTTCATCACAAAGGGCTTTCAAAAGAGAGTAACAGAAGACATTTACGTTTATGCTACACTGTAATGTGAAGAATGAACCTGAAGGGGACAAAATCAGGTGCAGATCAGTCAGACAGTCCAGGGGAGGTCTCTGTATTTCAGCTAGACCAGTGGGAACAAAAAGTGGATGAATTCCCAAAACACTGAGCAGACACATCCACAGCACTCGGTGCCATGGGGACATGGAGGAACTGGCCACCTGACAGGACAACAGGACTTACCAAGGACGAGCAGAGCGCACACTTTGTTGGCAGACTGTTCTACATTGCTCAGGTTCCTAAGAGGTTCAGTGTGAATTCCTCCACGCAGATGAAGGTGTCCAATCTGACTGAAGGCTCTCCTCGCTCCTTGCACTTTTTTCCTTCAGGCTGAACCCTCTGAAGAACAGCTTGCAACTGACAACAGCTGAAGGCTCAGCCACATGCACACCTTCACTACTTCTTTCCAACATGACATCTCTGGTGACAGTTCAGGACGGCTTTGTTCCGGATGCCTTCCCACATTTAACACAGACATAGGGCCTCTGGCCAGCGTGGGGCCTCTGGTGCTTCGTCCAGGCCGAGCCATCACCAAAGGCCTTTCCACACTCAGTGCATTTATAGGGCTTCTCTCCGGTGTGCACTCTCTTAGGTCTTACAAGGTAGGCGGTGTAGCTAAAGGCTCTGCCACGCTCGGCATACTCGTAAGGCTTCTCTCCTTATGAATTCTCCTGTATGAATTTTCTGATGTCTGGCAAGATACACCCTCCGTCTGAAAGCTTTGCCAAACTGCTTACATTCAAAAGGCTTCTGTCCTGTGTGAATCCTGATGAGTAGTCAGCTGTGAACTTTCTCTAAAAGCTTTTCCACATTCCTTACATTCATAGGGCTTTTCTCCAGCATGGATTCTCAGGTGAACAGCGAGATGTATGCCCTGCCTGAAGGCTTTCCCACATTTCTTACATTCATAAGGTGTCTCTCCAGAATGAACTCTCTGATGTCCAGTGAGTGACATTCGATGGCTGAAGGCTTTCCCACAAACACCACATTCACACGGCTTCTCTCCTGTGTGAACTCTCTAATGCATGGTCAGTGATGAGCCACTGCGAAAGCGTTGCCCACACACACTGCCTCTGTAAGGTTTCTCTCCAGTGTGAATTCTCCTGTGCAGAGTAAGTCCAATGTGAACACTGAAGGCTTTCCCACAGTCAATGCAATCAAAAGGCTCTCTCCAGTATGGTAACACCTGAAGAGCCAAGTAAGGGACATGTTATACCTGAACGTTTTCCCACACTCCATACACTTGTAGGGTCGTTTGCCAGGGTGACATCTCTGATGTTGAGCAAAAGATGAACTGTCCCTGAAGGCTTTTCCGCATTCCTCACACTGGTAAGGTTTCTCTCCAGTAGAATCCTCCAGTGCTGAGCCAGGTGTAATGGCTGCCTGAAGGCTTTTCCACATTCCTTACACTTGTATGGTTTCTCTCCTGTGTGAATTCTTTGATGTATAAGAAGGTGTGCGTTCTGGCTGAAGGCCTTCCTACCTTCCTTACATTCAAAGAGCTTCTCCTGGGTGTGTGTTCTGTGGTGCTGCTTGAAGGCCTTTCCATATTCCATACATTCATAGGGTTTTCACCAGTGTGAATTCTCTGATGAACAGTCACAGATGAACTATGGGTGAAGGTTTTCCCGCATTCGTTACATTTAAAAATTCTCTTTCCTGCATGAACTTTCTTGTGTTCCGGTACCATGGAATGTTGGAGAAGCTTTTCGTATCAACTGTGTGGTTATAAATACTCTCCCCATCGTGCAGATGGCCGTGTTTCCCAGGTTTGGTACGTGTGTAGGCTGCTTCCACAGTGGGGGCTTTGTTATGAGGAGTTGACTCTTCTTTCCTGCTAAATGTCTCTTGACTCTGCCTCTCAACAAGATCTTCACATTCCAACTTTTAACAAAAGTGGAACACTCAAATCCAAAGTGTGTAGTTCTCTCCACTAACACATCATCACACAAAGACTGCGTCAGAGACAGTGGCCGTGACTCACATTCCACCTCTGAAAGATGGGAAGAACAAGAGTTTCCTTTGCTATGGGCTATTAGCAAAGGAAACACAGTGAGAAAGTTAATTCAAAATTATTTCATGAATCCCCCCGATCTGTTACATAAGGCATCTCAACAAGAAAATATGCAAGGAGGTTCCAGAGAATAAGAGTACAAAAGGATATGGAAAAAACAACTCTGAAGACATCTAAATATGCAATCCTGGAGGAGGAGTCTGCAGTGGCCCTGATGATGCTGTGCCTACAAAACCTAAGGATCTGCAGAGTAAGTTTCCTCTCTTCCACTTCTAATTGATTTGCATATATAGAATTAGGTTAATCTGTTGAAATATTAATATCATCTTATTATTACTTCTGCTCAAAAATCTCTAGAGATCCCTCCAACCACATATGTCATGCTTTTTGACTTCCTTTAAGATTTAGAGGCAATCCTGTGGTTATGTTTTCATAATCAGATAATGGATTTTTCCGGTTGTTTTCTTACTTCAACAACCTAGGAGATGTGTCACTTCTCAGGCCAGTTCTTTTTTTAGGGGAGAGTGCAGGGGTACCGGGGATTGAACCCAGGGGCACTTGACCACTGAGCCACATCCCCAGCCCTATTTTATGTTTTATTTAGAGACAGGGTCTCACTGAGTTGCTTAGCCAGCTGAGGTTGGCTTTGAACTCAAGATCCTCCTGCCTCAGCCTCCCGAGCCACTGGGATTACAGGTGTGCACCACCACACCCAGCTCAGGCCAGTTCTTAATGGGTTTTATTGGGTTTTTTTTGTGCACAACTAGTTGTAAGAAGAAAATGAGGCAGGGGCTGGGAATGTGGCTGAGTGGCAGAGCACTCGTCTAGCATGTGAGGCACTGGGTTCAATTCTCAGCACCATATAAAAATAAATAAATAAATAAAAGTTATTTTTTAAAAAATGAGGTAGAAGAGAATGTACTTGGGGATTCCGAGATACGCAGTAAAGTTTCAGTTTCTCCCCAGACATGTGGGGTTTAAGAAGCATTGCTGAGAAGGCTAAGTGAGGAGACACCACCTTTGAAGACAGCTGAGCCATTTTCTACACGGATTTCCCCATCTGGGGCTCCCACACTCACCTGGTAAGGGGCTTCCCGTCATTGTGCTCTTCCCTTCCCAAGGCCCTTTCCCTTGTTCTAATAAGGAAATCACACATGGCTTAGAAATGAAAAGTCCTAAATATAAAAAAAAAGACATGAACATTGGTCACATTCTGGGTCATTTCACAATCATAAGCCAGCTCCTTCACTCTGATGCAATGACACTGTAGGAAGGACTAGATGCAGAGATAAAGCACATTCGAAGGACAGACTACATAAAATTGAATGATCCAGCAGGACTGTCAGCTCTAGAAAAGTTAAACTTCTTTAGGGGTTGGGGAGCAGAAACCTAGTCCAGCATCAGGCAGTAGTAAAGGATGAACTTCTTTAAAGGGTCCCTAGAGACAGAATTTGGAATTTGATTCAAGTTAGTAGCTTGTTTAGCCAAACAATCAATACCCTTCAGAATAATATGACAGAATTCATTCTCCACAATGTTTTATTTACAGGGTCCATGATACAAACCCAAATTACTAGACAAAGAAGAGAGGAAAAAGTTAATCAGACAGAAGAAAATGTAATCAATGAAGACCTATCCAGTGATAACACTGGACTTAGCAAAAAAGAATTTTACTTTTTGCAGTGCTGGGGATAGAACCCAGGGCCTTGTGCCTACTCGACGAGTGCTTTACCACTGCCATACTGCCAATAAACACACAAGGCTTTTAAAAGAGCTATTGCATCTCTGTATACTCAATAATGTAAAGGAAGTGAACAGGAGACTGGGTGACAACAAATGGTGTAAAGGTTCCACAATGACTATATCTGCATTGACTTATGTGAATTTTTCACAAGAGGACTAATAAACTAAAAGTTTCCATGTAGGGAAAAAAAAAGAATGTAAAGGAAAACATGACTAATGAGAATGCCAAACACAAAATCTCAGCAGAGAACAGAAACTATAAAAAAAAAACAAATAGAAATTCTAGATTTGAAGAAGCTGGGCATGGTGGTGCACGCCTGTAATTCCAAAAGCTCAGGAGGCTGAGGCAGGAGAATCTCAAGTTCAAAGCCAACCTCAGCAACAGCAAGGCACTAAACAACTCAGTGAGACCCTGTCTCTAAATAAATTACAAAAAAGGGCTAGGGATGTAGCTCAGTGGTCAAGTGCCCCTGAGTTCAATCCCCAGTACCTGCCAAAAATAAAATAAAATAAAAAATCATTAAAAAAAAAGAGAAATTTTAGATTTGAAAATACAAATGGAGCCAGGCACAGTGGTATACACCTATAACTCCATCAACCCACAGACTGAGGCAGCAGGATGTCAAGTTTGAGGCCAGTCTCATAACGTAGCAGGACCCCGTCTCAAAAAAAAATATGAAGGGCTGGAGAGCTGGGCACATGGCACATGCCTGTAATCCCAGAGACTCAGGAGGCTGAGGCAGGAGGATCAAATTTGAGGCTGGCCTCAGCAACTTAGAGAACCCCTGTATCAAAAAAAAGGTAGGGGGCGGGAGGCTGGAGATGTAGCCAGTGGTTAAGTTTCACTCAGTTCAATCCCCAAGGTCAACAAAAAGGATGTGGGGGCCGGGCACGGTGGCACATGCCTCTAATCCCAGTGACTCGGGAGGCTGAGGCAGGAGGATTGTGAGTTCAAAGCCAGCCTCAGCACTGGTGAGGCACTAAGCAACTCAGTGAGACCCTGTCTCTAAACAAAATAGGGCTGGGAATGTGGCTCAGTGAGTGGTTCAATCCCCAGGACCAAAAAAAAGGATGTGGGGCTAGGGCTGGGGCTGAGTGCTGGAGTGCTGGAGTGCTGGGGCGCTTGCCTAGCATGTGTGAAGCACCAGGTTCAATCCTTAGCACCACATAGAAATAAATCAATAAAATAAAGGTATTGTGTCCACCTACAACTAAAAACATTGTTAAAAGGAGGGTGGGAATACAGGTTGAATCCCAAGAACTACAAAAAAATAAAGTCACTAATTGGCTTAAAAAATATTGAAGAGAACAAGGATAGCTGGTGAATTTGGAAGATAAATCAACGGAAATTGTTTAATCTGAAAAATAAGAGAAAAGAAAAAAGACTTTACAAAATGAACAAATCCTCTAAGGCACAATATCAGAGGATCTATCTTGGGTACAACTGAAGTAAGAGCAGAAAAGAACATTTTAAGAAAAAAGGTCAAAAATTTCCCAAATCTGGTGAAAGAATAAATTTGTTTTCAAGAAGCTCAACAATCCACAAGTAGGATAATGTCTATTCCCCACACCTCAAGGGTATACCATGAAATATGTGGAATATATCAAACCAACTCTAAATTGGGAAATCTAGCAGTCTCTACATATGCCATTTGATTCTCAGATTGCACTCTGACCCATACACAACAAGACTAATTCAACAATTAAAATGCAAAGGGCCCCTCAATGTCAATTCTGAGCTACACGGGGAGGGGGACCCTCACCCGTGACACCAGGCTGCTACAGTCCTCTAGCATCACACTCCTGTACAAACTGCACCCGGCAGGACTCAGCCACTCCCATTCCTCCTGGGAGAAGTCTACTGCCATGTCTTTGAATGTCACCAAGTTCTGAAATGACACAATACATCTGTGACCAACCCACGCTCACATCACACATAACTCCAAGTTGAACTTCTAAGGTGTTTCAGTCCATGCAAGAGGAAAAAAAAGACTTAAACACATTATATTGAGTTATAACCCCAAAGACTACTTAGTGAGGTGTTAAGCTTCCTGTTTGTAATAGTGACAACCCATGCCTCAGCATGGGGACACATGGGTAGGTGGCCACAGCAATAAACAAGGACTCCAATGAGGGACACAGGCCTGTGACTGAATCTCCAAAGACGAAGAGTAAGGAACCTCCCTGAAACTTCAAACGGTGGTCTGCGGGGGCGGAGGCACTGAACTGACGTCGCTGGTTTTTCTTTAACCACAAAAACTACACCGAGAGTGCAATTTTCTTACACGTGAAGACCCGCCACGCCTCACCCATGGTCAGAGCTGCACCAGCGGGAGAGCAGCGCTGTGGCAGGTACAGGGCCGCGGACACCCGAGCCTCAGAACGGCACTGAAGAGCTGCCACTGTAAGAGACGGACCGAGGCGCGGACACCGCCACAGAAGGTTCGGAGGAATGAGTGACACTGAGCGCTCTTCACCTACAGGGTTATCTCCTTCTAAAATGAAAATCTTAAGCTCTTTGCCTGATTTGCAAAATCATCAAGGACATTGATAACCACATAAAAACAAAACTATGTAGATATTTTAGCTTGCTCTTGAACAGTGATTTTTCCCCCATACTGGGGGTAGAACCCAGGAGCGCTTAACCACTTAGCCACATTTTCAGCCCCTTTCATTTTTTACTTTGAGACGGAGTCTCACCAAATTGCTTAGGACCTCACTAAGCTGCTGAGGCTCTTTGAATTTGCGATCCTCCTGCCTCAGCCTCCCAGTCACTGGGATTGCAGATGTGGATGATCATGCCTGCCTACTTAAACGGTAATCTTTGGTACAAAGGCATGATAAAAGACATTCATATCGTGACATAAATTTGTTCTCCATTCCCACTTTTAGGGTTTGGATCTCAATGCCCCCCACCCTGGCCAAGTCTCATGTGTTGAAGGCTTGGTTCCAAGTTGAAGGTGCTGTTGGGAAGTGGTGGAACCTTTAGGAGGTGGGCCCACTGGAAGGAAGCTAGGTCACTGGGGCGCATGCCCTTGAGGGGATATTGGGACCTAGCCCCTTCCTTTTTCATTTTGCTTCCTGGCCACCACCAGATGAGAAGTCTCCTCAGTCACAGGCCCAAACACAATAAGGACAACGTGACTACAGACTAAAGCTTCTGAAACTGTGAACCAAAATAACTTTTTTCTCTTTTAAAGTGATTATCTCAGGCATTTGTCACAGCAATGGAAAGCTGACTGACACACCATTCCTAGCATACAACTCAAAATCCTTGAAATCATTAAAACAGTCTCACTTCTGTGTGGGAATGAATTCACTAATGGCTGCCAGCCTCTAGATTGCTTCAGGAGGGAAGTAGTCACCTCAAAGATCAAGGCAGGATTGAGTCAGGACTTTTCAGCCACCAACCCAGGGACAAGACAGGACCTGAATGCTAAGGCGATCACCAGTGACCAATGACGTGATCCATCCAACTTTCATAACACCGCATCCACAACACCCAAGAGGACAGATTCAAAGCTTCAGACAGCCAAGCGGGTAGCAATTCCCAAGGGTGGCGCACACAGAGGGCAAGGAGCTACACCCTCCTTCCCACACACACCTCGCCCTGTGCATCTGTTTACCTGTGTTCTTTCTAAAATCCTTAATAATAAACAGGTAAATGTATTTCTCTGCGTCCTATGAGCCACTCAAGCAAACTAACTGAATCCAAGGAGAGGACAGTGGGAATCCCAATATGGTCAGTCAAGAAAGGTAGAACAAACTAGGGCTTTGACTGGCATCCCAGAGGGGACTCTTGGGACTAGCCCTCCAACTGTGGGATCTGACAATACCTCCAGGTAGATACTGTCAGACTGAATTGATTAGAGGACACCCAGCTAACATCTGCTGCAGAACTGAAAGTCTGCTTGCTGATGGGAACAAATTCCCACACCTCAAGCTCACAGAAGTTGTTGGTGTAGGTAGGTAGACATGTGAAGGGAGATAGGGGAGGGAAAACAGAGCCCACTTCCCCTCGGGAGAGGGAGAACCTGCCCATAAAACACCTATGCCCTTCCCGACCTCCCCCATAGACTTTGCTCAGGTACTGATGGGAAATTGTACAGCACGGCAAAATCAGCACAAGAGCAGTGAGGTATGGCAGGAAAGAGCAGGACCTGCCCGACACACAACCCTGAGGCGGGCCCGGGGAGCCCCTGGCAGTTCCTCTCCTGGGACAGCCTACTCTCCGTTCCCTCGTCATACTGTGTAAATGAGCCTTTTGCTTGTTCTATGCCTCCTGGCTGAAATCTCTCTTTGGAGAAGAACTGAGGTACTAATTGCCTAGCAAAAGAGTGAGCAGTGCTGTCAGAGCACGGAAGCACTGAGTTGGACTCTTGTCCACACAGGGACTTTAGAAGATACACGTATCTTTAGAAAAATGTTTATTTTTCAGTGACTGTAGAACATTTTTCAGGTCTCACTGTGAACTACTGGTACCCTGAAATCTCCTTTCACCTTCCAGTTAGTCAGGAACTCAAGATGCTGACAACCACCATTCCACACATGCTATAAAGTTAAAAGTGACGTCAACGGATCTATTTATTTACTCATGTGATCATTCACGTGGTACTTGGAATTGAGCCCAGACGCACTCTACCATGAGCTATATTCCCAGCCCTCTTTATTTTTTGACACAGGATCTCACTAAGCTGTCCAGGCTGGTCTCATGCTTGCAATCCTCCTGCCTCAGCCTCCCAAATAGCTCATATTACAGGCATGCACCACCACACCTAAGACAAATGTATTCATATAAGTGAAAAGTGGTCACACATATTTGGCATACTTTGGTTGTTATTGAGGAATAAATGTTTTGGCTGTTCCCACAGAAAATAAATAGATGTTTCTGTGCTTGATCCTAGCAGTCATGTTTATATACATCTTAATACACATGCCACGTCTACTACGCTCTACTGTTAAAACAGAGCAAGTAAATTCAAGTTGATAGCATTTGAAGAACTTGCATCTTCTTTCTTTTAGAAGAAAAGCATTTATTGCGAGGAATTAGGTAACTTATGGAAGTGGTAGGAGAAATTAGTTTTGGATACTACGCGATCAAAAAAGAAGCCCAAAGGGCTGGGGGCGCAGCATTCACAACATCCTGGGTACCTGTGGCGGTATCCACAGTACCACCAAAAAAAAGTTCTTTGCAGGGTGCAGTGGCGCACACCTGTATCCCAGAACCTCAAGAGGCTGACGCAGGAGGATCACGAGTTCAAGGTCAGTCTTAGCAACTTAGCTGTCTCAAAATAAAAAGGGTTGGGGATGTGGCTTAGTGGTAGAGAGTACCTGGATTCAATCCCCTGTACCTAAAAAAACAAACAAAAAAAACAAAGCCAAATTATACCAATATAGTTTTTTGTTTTGTTTTGTTTTGTTTCCAAAAAGCTCATTTCCAGGGCTTGGGCTGTGGCTCAGTGGTAGAGTGTGTGCCTAGCATGTGTGAGGCACTGGGTTCGATTCTCAGCACCACATACAAATAAATAAAGGTTCATTGACAACTAATATTAAAAAAAAAAAAAAAAAAGGCTCATTTCCAGATTCAGTCTACCTGAGGACCTAACGTGCTAGGAGATCTGCACGAAAGAGTTCCGTCAGCTGCCCAAGAAGAAACAAACTGCTCTACCAACATGCTGGCCAAAAAAGTCCTACTTCTCTGCACACTCCCTCTGCTTCCTGCTGCAACTTCTGCTGAACACGTCTGTCACTGCAAATTCTGACTGGGGTAATAAAAACCACATCATACACACAACTTCACTTGCAAGAGAGTTTGCATAATGCAGTTTTTAGCTTTCTAGTGTACCATAGAATACTGGAAGGAAGCGCATACTAAAATTGAGAACCTGCACAGTACTGACCACAACATGCATCTTCAGCCAGCAAAGAAAGTAACCTAACAATTAACTGGTCAGGCACAGTGGCACACAGCTGCAATCTTAACTACTCAGGAGGCTGAGATGGGAGGACTGCAAGCACAAGGCCAGCCCAGGGAAGTTAACAAGGCCCCACATCAAAGTAAAAAATCATAAAAAGGGCTGGGGTGTAGCTCAGTGGAAGAGCGCCCCTGGGTTCAGTCCGTAGTACCACAAAATTAACTAATTATAATAAAATAAATTTAATCTGGGGAAACTCCACAACTGATTGATGGAACTCAATTATTATCTTCATGGATAAATATATTTAATCCTGGAAAGATACATATCGTACTATATAATACAACAAAACCATATATCAGAAACCAAATCTTTGCACAATTAAAAATGTACACAAGTTAGGAAGAAGAGGTCAAGAGTGGCTCTATACCATCTAATACATGACACACTGTTGTAGTATGTATAATTCTGTGATCTTTATTTCCCTTTGTATTCATTTTAAGCATCTAAATAAATTGCTGTATTGTGCTTAATGTAAAAAAATTTTAAAAAGGAGTGGCTCTATGCCTCACCATACTCAGCCATCCCTCACTCATGAGGCAGTTAAAGACTGAGAGAAGTGAGGACCAGGCCCTTGGACAAGACTGTTAAGGGAATTTTCAAAAGAAGCATTACTAAGCCCTAATCAAAGAGACCTTCCACTGAGGAGAAAGGAAATACCAACGAACCTGAAGCTCAGCTTTCACCAGTTCCACAGTCATTTCCTTCTCCTGGTAGCTCTCTTGGAGAAAAGCAGTGTTCTGGGAAGACCTAGCTGGAGAAGAGAAAGGACGGTGAGAGACAAGGTCTCCGCTGCACTCCCAGAATCACCAGCCTAAGAACTCTTGATCCCCTGGCTTCCTCCCGGTTTTCCTTGGTCCCATGCCCTCAGGACTGTGTGACAATGGGCACCCTGTGGCTCTCCAGGGGGTATCATCTGTAATTTTTTCTCTGTGCTCAAGGTTCTAATTTTTCTCCACAAACTGCTTTCCCATTATTTGGTCTTCTTATAAATAAAAATAAGAGATGTGCTAGACATTCTGTGCAGATTACATTCAAATCTTATTTATGAAACAGTTCTACAAAATATTTCCTCTACTTCACCAGTAAAGGTTGACCCTTCTTGGGTCTCTGCTTGATGCTGTGATGCAATCCACAGTTTGCAATCTGAGTCCTAAAGCCACCAGAAGCCAGGATTATTGTCCTCCTCCATCTGAACCCCAAGGCCTTCACTTTCCTCTCCTTCTGGACAATGGAATTTTTTTTAATTTTTAATTTTAATTTTAATTTTTTATTATTCATTTAATTTTGATCCATTGAACACAAATGGAGTAGAGCTATTGCTTCTCTGGTTGTACACAAAGTAGAGTCACCCCATCTGTGCATTCATACATGTACACAGGGCAATGGTGTCTGTCTCATTCTGGTATTATTTTTGCCCCCCCACCCCGACCCCACCCCGACCCCATCCCTCCTGACGAAGGAATCTTTAGGACTCAATTCTGCACCTTCCTTCGCACCTGCACTCTCCGCCCATTCATTTACCCTCCTTTGATGTCCAGATGTGAGAGTGTCTCAAGAACCCCAGTTCTACTTTCTGAATGGAACTCTTGGCTCTGGATTCTTATCCCAGAGACACACATAAAGAATCCAATGCTTCAAAGTAGGCTCCTCAGACACACCAGTCGCCCAGGGCCACAGTTACAGACAGGCAGGCTGACACCCAAACACCAACAGAAGATCTCACATGCTTCACCTCAAAAACAACCAAGGCACCAGAAAGGCACATCAAGTAAAGTCACAGGCAGGTGATCTCAGATCCCGGGAAAAGCACCCACCGGGACACAGCCTTCTGGGCACGCGCCCTCTCATTCCCTCACACTGCGACAGCTGCCCAGGGGTGCTCCCGCAGCCCTCCAGGCACCCCGCGGGCCATGCAGGCTCCCGGACCTCCGGTCCTCCTCCCCAACGTTCACAACACACTAGGCTCACGCCCAGTACTTCTGGAGCCTCGCTGGTGCTCACATGCACAGCCTGGTCTTCACATTTCGACTGCGCCCTCGCCCAAGAGGCGCAGACTTGGTCGCTGGCTCCTGAACTGCACATGCGCACAGCAGGCCCAACTCACCCGGCACCCTCCCGCCGGCTCCAAACTCCAGCCCTCGGGCCGGCTCACAGCCACAACACCCGCCCACCTCCGCCCGGCCCGCGCCCCCGGCGCCCGCCCACCTCCCGCACCTCCGGCCCGGCCCCCGCCCACCTCCGGCACCTCCGCCCCGGCTCACTCCCCCAGCACTCCCGCCGGCTCCTGGCCCAGCCCCACGCACCGGGCTGCCGCAGACACGGCCTGCGCCCTTTTCGGTCGAGGGTCCCACACGGACGCCGCCGAGCGGGGGCGCGTTCCTCCGACGTGGGCCCTGTGACGCCAGACGGGGTTCCCACGCCCTCCAGCAGTCGCTCGGCTGCAGACGCCGGCAGGGGTGCTGGGCCGGGGTCGGACAGACCCCTCCGGCCCAGGGGGCCCCGGGGCCTCCACGGCTCGACGCTGGGCCACCGGCTTCCGCCAGCCCGACGCGGGACGCACCGCTCCATCCGCAGCTCCGCGCACGTGGCTCAGGCTCGGCGTCTGGACTCAGGTCCGAGCGAGCACCTCCGATCACCCGGCCCCTGCCCAGGGGGCGTGGGCCGCAGCGCACCCGGGAAGCGGACGCGCACGTGGCATCTCTACGTCCGAGGGCGTGGCCTGCGGGTAACCGCGGAATGTGCGCAGGCGCGTAGAATGCGCTCTTTCTCGTCACCTCCGGCCTGGAGACCAGAAGCGTCCCCAGTTACCGGTCCCGGTGCAGCAGAGGACTGCGCCGCTTGAGCCTGCGGCTGTGTGAGGCCGCTTGCGCGCTGTGCCCACGCTGGCACTGGAGTGCGGCCCTCCGTGCCTTACCTCTGAGCCAAGCTTTGCCGCCTCTCGAACAGCCACTGGAAACTCCACTTTGTTGGTCACCTCTGACTCCAGAGAATTAGTGTGTTTGTCACCTGCAAAATGGGAGCGGCGCTGTTAATGTTGAGAGGCAGTAAATAAGACAGCGCCTTTAGAACCAGACTGCTGGGATGAACCTCGTCTGCCCCGCGCCAGAGTGGACAATATCCCCGCTCTGAAGGACGACGGAATTATTCAATTTGGACCTGTATTGGAAGTTGAAGCAAATAAGAAAAGACCATTCTGGAGATACAGCAAAGAACCAAACAATTCTCTGCCCTCTTACAACTTATCTTCCAGCAGATGGAGTTGAGGGGAACAGCAACACCTGTCCTGACCCGCAAGGGCCCATGCAGATGGAGTATGGGATGCCACCACCCAGCTGGCACCTCTTGTTGTCAATGTGCATACACCTGAGTTCCCTCTGCCAGAAACAGCCTTGAATTGTCCATACCTGGGGACTGTGGGCAGTTTGGTGCAGTGTCATTTATTTGAAAAGAAACACTTTTGGAAAAATTCTTTTCAATAAGATGCAGAGTTGTCTCCACAACTTTTCAATTCCCCTTTGATAGTGTGTCATTGCCCTACACGATCTCAACATCTATTATATATCCAGGAATGGAAACTATAAGCACTGGATAGGGATGGGGGCAGGCATCCAAGCCACAATCAACCTTATTGTGGGAGAAGCCCCTGGCACTTGGCTGGCACAGTGAATCCCTCGAATGTGTAATGCATGACCTACATTCATGCATGCCTGACAGGAACACCTGTAGGAAGGAGCTTTCCGCTGTAGCAGGCCAGTGGAGCTGACCACTCACCCATAATTAGCATTCCTGTTGCCAGGGTAACCTTAGGAGGTCCAGATTGGACCCGGGTAAAGACACAAGTAGACATTAGTGGAAATGTGATTGAACGAGGTACAATCCTTACTTTGCGTACCTGGATGTTACCTGGTTGGGCACAGTTCCAAACCCTGATTAGCATGAGTGTAAACAAGTCATAAACTATCTATCTACTTAAGGATGAAACATTCCCTAAATAAACGAACTAACAAAGAGCTCACAACTCTCTTGTTTATTCACCAGTTCCTGGTGCCTGGCATTGGCACTGCGCCATCCCCCCTGCCCCCCACAACTGAGTGAAGCCGAGGTGAAAGAACTCCATTCATTACCTTATCACTGGACTCTGACTGTCCTCCCCCGGCCATCCATCAACAGCACTTAACCTGCCTATTTGTCAGGATTACTTTATGTTCATGTACTTTTAGCTCCTGTGTCCACCAACACAGTCACAATAAGTATTTTTTTAAGGCCAATTATTACCAATTCTACATATGGTCTCTAGTCCTGGGACAAGACTCAGACCCTGAACTTTGACCTTTATTCATCGCACACCCAAGGCCTTGGATTCCTCAGGAGAGGTCATGGGCTCTGCTTTTTGTTGCATCTTTTAAAAGGACAGACTTGTCTTGGTCTCTTTTTGGAGCAGGAATCCACTCTACCTTTCTAATGATCTCCTCTTTTGTTTTTCTTATTGAGAAGTAACAGTGGTTGAAGCCTCTTGTCGTTGGGCAATTGTTTCCATAACTACGTAAGGAGGCATTAGGTTGCTTTTCTACTTTCCTTTCATTGACTCCTGCTGCCCAAGTCTACCTCCATCTGTCTACAGGAGCTGCAGCGAAGTCCTTCCAGTTTGGTCTGGATTTTCAGACTCCTGTTTTCTGCCCCATTTGTCTCTGTTAGAGCTGCTCTCAACATGCCGCTTGCTGCAGGGGCTGCCCTACCAACAGGGACGATGTCGATACCAGTGAAACCACAGTTCTGAGATGAAACGAGCCTCCGGCTCCTGCTGGCAGAGGGGGTTAGTGCAGGTGGCAGGCCTCACCAATTCCCTTCTGGGTTCTTGTCTCATAAGTTGAAGAATAAACTCTGCAGACAATAATGGAAGACAGGAGTAAATGGAATAGGATTTAAGTGAGAAAAGAAACTGCTACAGTGTGGGACGGAAACTGACCGCAGCAAAAACCCATTCTGCCGTGCCAGCCTAGAGGATCACAGAGTTCTGTGGTATGGACATTTATCAAAATCTGTTAAACAGGCACTGAAGAAGTCTGGAGAACGTTGGCAGTGTCTTTTAGCCTGGGTTTTCACCCTTCCCGTAACTCCCATCTGGATTCATTCACCCCACTTCCCGTCCCCACCCCACACCCACACAGGTGAGCCTCATGGTCTAAAGACATTTGAAAAAGGCCTTTACAGGGTCCATTGCCTTCACTGCCTGATCATTGACTGTCCTTATTTGGTAGTCATGACCCCAGCTTTCATTAGCAGCCCTGGAGTAAAGCCACTGACAAAGCAAGGGACAGTTCTATACCATTCCACATTGCGCTTCACCCCAGGGTCCCACAGCCGAGACCCCTGCAGGTGTGCTTGCTTTCATTTTCTGCCTGAACTCTGACTCCAGTTCCACCATCCCTGCGGGGCGGCCTCGTGGTGGGATGTAAACATCTCTCTGGAGCAGGGAGCAGATCTGGCCCTGCCTCCTCAGGCCACTCCTGCTAGGGCTTTGACTTGCGCACCATTACCAGTCCAGCTTCAACTTCTCAATCACTGGAACCAGTGGCTCCCTGAGTGGGTCCCCTGAGGGTCACCAGTGCCCTAATAGGAGCTCGGCCAGTTTAGCATAAGAGCATGCTGCTACCTGCAGGAGACAGTCGGGTTTGTGTTCCACAGAGTCAAAGAAGGAACACCACCCATGCTGAGTTGAGCAGGAATTATTGAAAAGGAAGGTGAGAGAAAGACAGAGCTCCCTGCACCACATGCTGGGAGGGGCAAGATGCCAGTTAGATCTTTCAGTGTTCCTTCTTCTAAAGGCGCATAAGGAGAAGCTGATAAGCTCTTTTGGTTCTTGATATCTCAACTGTCCCGCTGCAGGCTCAGCCAGATCACGCAGTTGCTCCCTGTGAGACGGAAACGTCTGCCCTTGAGAAAGAGGAACTGTTTCCTCACAGGCCAGACACGTGAGGATGATGTTCTCCTGTTGCCCTCTGCTGCCCTTCAGCATGCTCAGATGTCCTCCCCTCTAGTCTCAGCTCCTCCTGTCCGCTGCACATCACAGCCTGAGGGGCACTCCCAGCGCACACCCACGAGCCTTGCCTCTGTGGCATCTTTTCCGCTAGCATTTCTGTGACTTCTCTGGAAACTGCCTCCAACACTTGAAGCACCCCTCTTTGCATTTTCAGGGTGTCCCCATCCTCACATAGTAGTCCCCATCCCTCCAACAGGGAAGCCACCTCAAACCACATGAGCTGGAGCCAGCTGGGATTCACCCAGACTCTGTGCTCTTTCTCAACTCAAATCTCAATTCAAATGGCAGATTTCTCTCTGGGATCCTGCCAACAATGCTGATGGTTCAGCCCACAGCCATAAAGGTTCCAGTGCCAAGGATTGCTTAGAGGACTCAGCGGAGAGCTTCTGAACATTTCTTTTTAAATGTATTTATTTATTTATTTATTTATTCATTCATTCATTCATTCATTTATTTATTTATTTTTATTCACACAATTCATATAATCTTCCATACACATAGGGTAATACTGTCTCTCAGTCTACTATTTTTCCTTCCCTACCTCCCGTCCCATTTTCCTCCACACCATCCATACTTCCTCCATTCTTTCCTATCCCCCCATAATCCGCTCCCCATTAGGTATCAGCATCCATTGATCAGAGAAAACATTCGGCCTTTGGTTTTTTGGGCTTGGCTTCTTCTTCTTCTTCTTCTTTTTTTTTTTTTTATTCAAATCTAGCACATTTTATTGTGACTACATAAAAAAATACAAATTCAACTTTAAAACAATCTTCTTTCTATTCAAATCAATTTCAAACTTTTATATAAACTTTAACATTGTAAGAGAATCCAGTTCATTTATGAAAATTTTAGTTCAAATCAAGTTCACCCAAGAAAATGTTGACTAAACTAACGAAATCACAGATAAAACAGTTAACCAAAGGAACAGTGCAGGCAATAGGAAACCGACGCCCACAGGGAAGGATCTCGTTTCCGCAGCCATCACTCCAGTCTACAGGTCTTTATGCTATACCCATTTGTACCCGGGTTTAATGACAGAAAAGGCCACAATTGCTAAATTTGTGGTATATATTTCTTTACAATTTTTAAATGTAAGGCCATTATTAAAATGGACAAATCACAAGATGAAAATGAAGGCAACAGAAAAGCACAACTTTTTCCAACCAAAAATATTAGCATAACGTTAAAAATAATTTAGAAGAGTATTGTAAAGATATGTGGCAGATTTGCATCCCATTAATTAAGATGATGTCAATTCATAATTCTAAATAAATCTTTTAAAGTATGAGATTAAAAAGTCATTTTCAGTGTATGTGTAAATAGTTTTATCACACGTTCATTCAACACTAACTTTTGAAAATGGATTATTTAAAAAGACAAAGCAATTTTCATTCTGTAAGTTTCTTTCAACTTTACTTAGGGTTGAAGACACATGAAATGTGCTTTTAATGCTTAAAAATCAAAGTGGATAGCAGCAAAAGACGGGGGGGGCATTAAGGAGAATCTGATAATTCACATTGTGATTATTCTGCACACTAATGAAAGATAATTCACACTTCTAAAACCTCAAGACATCCCTTTTTGAAAAACCAAAATAAACCCAAGACACCTTGCAGACAGTTCCCCACCCCTAAACAAACTGATGACTCTTACACATAAAACTAAAATAGTTATGGCAGCAAAAGATTCTGATGGCAATGAAAGTTGTAAACTGTATTTCAATCTCTTTTTCTTATTCCCAAAGTGCAAGATGCAGGGTTCTCAATCTTTCAGTAGTGCTTCTCCTGTAAATAATCCTTCATTTTGTTTGGCAAAGGCAGTTTCTGAATGAGGTCTATTCTGGTATACTGACGGATAAGAAAACGACACAGGAACTGCAGAGAACGCACCGCAAGAACCGCGACACTGGATTGGTCAGTCTGACAGAGTATGTTGCAGATCCCGGCAACCGAGACCTTGAATAACAAGGAGCTCCATTTTCAGAGTCCCTGACTGAATGCTCAATTAGATCAACTATGGACGTATGTCCTTCCACATCTGGTTGTTCATAAAAGCTAAACCTACCATTCGAGTGCTCAATTCTAGTGTGAAGTGTTTTACCATGGGAACGAAAGCTCAAGCTTAGAAGATAGTGGTCGTCAGAACTATCCCGAACAAGAAAAGAACCATCGGGCACGTTTGCTAGCTTGCCCTCTGCTTCCCAGCGTGTGATTGGCCCCCAGTACCATCCTTGTTTTGTAAGTTTCTTCAGCTCCTCAGTAAGGCTTGTCACAACCATGGGACCACAACTTTGCACAGAGTCATAAACCCTGGCCACCCCAGGGGCAGAGTTGGGATCAAAATTCAGATGACAGCACTCACTTTCAGCCACATGGGCATCTGTGCCCGGGAGTCCACTCAAGTTCCTCTGGATCTGAGGAGTCTGCATTGGAGGTAGCAAGGCCAGAGCAGAGGGACCTCATCATGACTTGCCCTGGGGCTCTGCAACATGACTCCCGAGGTGCCAATCAACAAGCTGTTCACTGGCTGGTCCAAAACATCTCTGGGGCAACACCTAGGTCCTGGTCTACCTGATTCTCATCTTTGGCGAAAGAGCTCCCTCCCACTTGAGGAGGAACCGCAGAGACCTCCATGGGTGAAGAAGTGTCCAGACAATAGCTGCACGATCCTTCCAAAGGACACATCTCCTCATCCGAAGGCAGGTGTACTGAATGGAGTCCTGAGGCACAAGTCCAGCACCTCCAGGCACGTGTTCCTCCAGGTGGAGATGCAGGGCTCCCTGGGGAGAATCTGAATGCTTGAGGGAACCATTCTGCTCCGGGCACACAGTTTCAGCCTGAAGGTCACGGAAATCCTTTTGAACCCTGTTCAGCGCAGGACTTGGCCTGGAAGACTGGACCAAAGCTTTGACCCTCACCTCCATTTTGATACAGGTCTCCTCAGAGTTTGTGGGTCGGAGAGGCCAGGGCGTGGGGCTGTAGTGGTGACTACCGAGGGAAGTGGACCTGATGGGCCTCTGAGCTCTGACGTCCTTGAAGACCACCTGCGCTGAGGAGCAGGAGAAGGTGTCCTCCTGGGCCAATCCCCCAGAAGGCGCTGCCCTTGCCCTTGGGCTTCTGCCTCCCAGAGCGCAGCCTTTCCAAGGCCCCCTCAGGCTCTCGATCTCTGCTCTGGTTTCCCTCCTTTCTCATCTTCCTGTTAATATCGCAGCTGGCCATATCTTTACCTGACCAGCTACCAAGCCAGGAATCATCTTTCCCACAGTCACGGGCTGGTGATGGCTGTTGTACTACCATGAAATCAGTGTCTTCTTTACTTTTATTCAAGTTAAAAGACTTCTGAAAGGTTTTAAGACTAATTTTCTTCATTATGATCAGTTCCCTAATCCAAGGGATCAATTTCTCTCTGGAATATCACACCCCAACAACTGGAGAGGCCACAAGGCTGCATCTATGTGTTTTTCCAGCTTCATTTGACTACTGGAGCCATTTTCTGCAGCCGCCTGGGGCCTGCTCCTCGCCTGCGCCAGCGAGACTGCCACGCTCCTCCCCTAGCCGGCAGCTCCGCCCCCTGCGGACCGCCTCTGCCTCCGCTTCCGCCTCCTCCACCTCCGCCTGGGCCTCAGCAGCCTCCTCCTCCTGCAGGGGCGCAGGGCCAGGGCGCTCGGCCCTAGCCAAGCGCTGCGAAGACCCGGCGGTGCCCCGCGCCCTCTTGGGCTTGGCTTCTTTTACTTAGCATGAACTTCTCCATTTCCACCCATTTACCAGCAAATGACATAGTCTTATTCTTTTTTATGGCTGAGTAGTATTCCATTGTGCATATGTACCACTGTTTCTTTATCCATTCTTCAATTGAAGGGCATCTTGGTTGGTTCCACAATCTGGCTATTGTGAATTGAGCAGCTATGAACATAGATGTGGCTGTACCCCTATACTTTAATGATTCTAAGACTTTCAGTTATAAACTGAGCAGTGGGATATCTGGGTCAAATGGTGGGTCTATTCCAAGTTTTTTGAGGAATCTCCATAATGCTTTCCAGAGTGGCTGCACCAATTTGCAACTCCACCAGCAATGTATGAGTGTGCCTTTTTCCCCACATACATGCCAACACTTATTATTGCTTGTATTCCTGATAACAGCCATTCTAATTGAAGTTAGATGAAATTCTAGGGTGGTTTTAATTTGCATTTCTCTAATTACTAGAGATGATGAGCACGTTTTTATATATTTGTTGATCACCTGTATATCATCTTCTGTGAAGTGTCTGCCAAGTTCCTTAGCCCATTTATTGATTGGGTTCTTTGCATTTTTGGTGTAAAGTTTTGTAAGTTCTTTATAAATTTTGGAGATCAGTGCTCTGTCTGAAGTATGTGTGGAAAAGATTTTTTCCCACTCTTGTAGGCTCTCTTTTCACATTATTGATTGTGGTTTTTTTTGCTGAGAAAAAGCTTTTTAGTTTGAATCCATCCCATTTCTTGATTCTTCCTTTTATTTCTTGTGCTCTGGGGTCATGTTGAGGAAGTCTGGTCCTAAGCCAACATGAAGATGATTTGGACCTACTTTTTCTTCTATTTGGTGAAGGGTCTCAGGTTTAATTCCTAGGTACTTGATCCATTTAAAGTTGAGTTTTGTACAGGGTGAGAGATAGGGATTTAATTTCATTTTGCTGCATATGGATTTCCAGTTTTCCCAGCACCATTTGTTGAAGAGGCTGTCTTTTCTCCATTGCATGTTTTTGGCACCTTTGTCTAGTATAAGATCACTGTACTTGTGTGGGTTTGTCTCTGCGTCTTCTATTCTGTACCATTGGTCTACCTTTCTGTTTTGGTGCCAATACCATGTCGTTTTGTTGTACCCAAAGAAAATAAAATCGTCCAAGTCGATCACATAAAGCCAAAAGAAACCTTTATTTTAGCTGGCCAGCGACGACCTCCCTTACTCCTAAAAGCGGGGTTCTGGGGGATCGTGCGTTAATTGTGTCATTGCCAACTTTTATAGGGCTCAGGACGGGATTAGGGCAGGGCTATAGGGCACAGGAGGGTTTAGGGTTGGGCTGTAGGGAGGGGGATTAGGGTGGGGCTGACTTTCTCCGGTGGCTCTGGAGAATCTTTCTGGGAAGTATAACAGTTTTTGTTCCTATTGCTCTGTAGTAGAGTTTAAGGTCTGGTATTGTGATACTTCCTGCATCATTCTTCCTGCCCAGGATTGCTTTGGCTGTTCTGATGAATTTCATGATTGCTTTCTCCATTTCTATGAGGAATGTCATTGGGATATTTATTGGAATTGTGTAAATTTGTATAGCACCTTTGGAAGTATGCCTATCCAAGAACATGGGAGATCTTTCCATCTTCTAAGGTCTT
>JAJEJO010000605.1:102913-129317 GCA_020662805.1 Glaucomys volans | reverse complement strand
ATTCATTAATTAGGTCTAAATGTTTCCTGGTGGAGTTTTTTGGATCCTCTAAATGTAGGATCATGTCATCAGCAAATAATGACAGCTTGAG
The DNA here is from genome assembly GCA_020662805.1 of Glaucomys volans. Classification (NCBI taxonomy): domain Eukaryota; kingdom Metazoa; phylum Chordata; class Mammalia; order Rodentia; family Sciuridae; genus Glaucomys; species Glaucomys volans. The sequence continues at coordinate 129,226 of JAJEJO010000605.1, read as the reverse complement.
TTCTTCTTTTCCTATTCATATTCCTTTAATGTCTGTGGTCTGTCTAATTGCTCTGGCTAGCATTTCAAGCACAGTGTTGAATAAAGTGGTGACAGTGGGTATCCTTGTCTTGTTCCAGTTTTTAAAGGGAATGCTTTCAGTTTTTCTCCATTAAGAGTGATGTTGAGCCGGGCGCGGTGATGCACGCCTGTAATCCCAGCACTTGGGAGACTGAGGCAAGAGGATCGTGAGTTCAAAGCCACCCTCAGCAACTGAGCAAGGCCCTAAGCAACTCAGTGAGACCCTATCTCTAAATAAAATACAAAAATAGGGCTGGGGATGTGGCTCAGTGGTGGAGTGCCCCTGGGTTTAATCCCCAGTACCAAAATAAATAAATAAATAAATAAATAAATAAATAAATAAATAGTGATGTTGGCAGTGGGCTTAGCATAAATAGCCTTTACAATGTTAAGGAATGTTCCCATTATCCCTATTTTTTCTAGTGTTTTGAGCATGAAGGGGTGTTGTATTTTGTCAAATGCTTTCTCAGCATCTATCGAAATAATCATATGATTCTTAACCTTAAGTCTATTGATGTGATGAATTACATTTATTGATTTCTGGATGTTGAACCAACCTTGCATTCCTGGGATAAACCCCACTTGATCGGGGTGCATTATCTTCTTAATATGTTTTTGTAAGCGATTTACCAGAATTTTGTTAAGGATTTTAGCATCTATATTCATCAGAGATATTGGCCTAAAGTTTTCTTTTCTAGATTTTGTCTTTGTCTGGTTTTGGTATCAGAGTGATACTAGCTTCATAGAATGAATTTGGAAGGGTTCCCTCTTTTTCTATTTCATGAAATACTTTCAGGAGTATTGGTATAAGTTCTTCTTTGAAGGTCTTGTAGAACTCAGCTGAGAATCCATCTGGTCCCGGGCTTTTCTTGGTTGGTAGGCTTTTAATGGCTTCTTCTATTTCATTGCTTGAAATTGATCTGTTTAAATTGTGGATGTCCTCCTGGTTCTGAACATTTTATTACTCCCTCCTTGCAGCAGAGGGCCAGGATACGATGGAGGGCCAAGCTGGGCCTCCAAGCTGGGGGTGTACCTGTGCAGGTGGATTTCTTCAGATGTTCCACCAGCATACTCCTTTATAAGTCAGGTCATGCTCTTCAGAGCCTCTCCCAAGACTGGAGGTAAGGGAGTGGCCAACTCCACCTCTGTTCCCTTAACCACATTCTTTTAGAGAACTTCTTATATCTTATCTCTCTGCGAGCTCTCCCGGGCACTGATTAATGTTTAACCCAGTACATCTCTCTCTCCCTCTCTCTCTCTCTCTCTCTCTCTCACACACACACACACACACACCCTCCTTTTGGAGACAGGGTCTTGCTAAGTTGTCCAGGCTGTCCACAAACTTGCAATCCTACTGCCTTATCCTCCGTCACTGGGATGACAGGCTTGTGCCACCTGTTTCTTAGAGGGAAATACCCAAATCAGCTGAGAGGGCTAAACAATGTTTGCAAGAAGGAAAGCAAAAGTGAGCTTCAGTCACTGTCCAGTGAAGCCAATGTTATGCAGCTGTCCTGTGAACATGTCTGCCAGGGGATGGGAGGAGACTGTCTGGCAGGACCGCTTCATGGAGAGGCCGTCCTTGTCCCCTCCTGGTGGTGTGGAAATTCCTGGGGAGGTAACTAACCATGAGCACCCTTGACGATGGTGTCGCCGCAGCGCCACCTGCTGGAAAGAGAAGCCAAGGACTCAGACTTTCTTTCTCTTTTAGATGTGGGGTCTCGCTGTGCTACCCAAGCTGGCCCTGCACTCCCAGGCCTCAGCAATCCCCCTGCCTCAGGGTCCTGACTAGCTGGGACCACAGGTGTGCGTCACCATGCCCTGCCCTCACCGTTTAAGTGGGGACCTGCATTGGCTACTGTGGAGCTGGCTTTCCTTGAAGACTAACGTGTCCCCATGCTGAGCACCCATGTCATGGGGAAGCAGGCCAGTTTTAATGACCGGCAGGCAAGGTCCTTCCTGTCCAATGAAGGCCGTGCGCAAGGGTGTAGCTGCCTGGCTTGCGGCTAATTCCAGTTTTACAGGGAGGGTGGCAGTTACCCTGTCAGGAGAACTTAACCCCCTCCCTGCCTCCCCGAATCTACTTGCTCCATGGGCTTTTGACTCAGTTTCCCCTAAGTGCCTGGGCCCAATTCACTGATGTTTGGCTAAAATGAGAACAGCTGATGTTTGCAGGATGGTAGAGCTGTCCACACCTGATACCAAAAGCTCAGTCCCTGTCCCCAGTGCTAATGCAATAACAAGGATAAGGTTTTGAGAAAAGGAAAGTGGTATTGCTTTGCTAGCAAAGGAGAAACACAGTGAACTCCTATCCCGAGGCTGTGATTCTGTCAGGGGGAACAGAGGGTTTTAAAGAGGCGATTCAAAGGTTATACTCCATCTGTGCCCTGTTGGCAGTCAAAATTCATTTGTAGACTTGAGAGAGAGCCATTTCTTAGATCTTCAGGTGCCAGCCTGGAAGTCTGGACTCCTTCCTTCCTGTGGTCTGTGAGTGAAGGACAGCTGTGCCTAAAAAGGGAAGAAGATTTGTTTTCTTTCTGCCATGGTCAAGAAGGGGGTGAGGGAGAAGAGGGAGGGGAAACACGTCAGTGGTAAAACAAGCCCAAGCATGGGTGGACCCCCGTTACCCAATGACAACGCAAGCTGGGCTGCAGCGAGCCTGAGCAATCCAGAGGTCCTCTGCTAGATCCCGACTTGGACAGATTGATGGATGTGCCCCGGACATGGAGAAGATTTGGCAGATTTTTTTGAAAGGGCAAAAACTTAGAAACAACCACCTGTTCATCAAGAAGGAGTGAAGATGATGGTTGGCGGCTCTGCTGAGGTAAAGCAGGGCTCATCTGTGATCACACACATGGCCTCCAGATCACCAAGTCACACGCCAGAGAAGACTGCAGAGTCAGCCCTTTTAGTTCAAAACCAGGACAAAACAGAGATGTAGGAGAACAGAATGAGCACCAAAGAATGTGACCCAATGCCACACACTGGTTACCTGAGGTAAGGAGGATGGAAGAGAAGTGGTCTTTCAGGGACACTGGGGACCTCAGGTTCTGTGCATTCTCCGTCTTGAACGGTTGGTGTGATCATATCACTCTTCTGTAAGCTGACACATGTACCTTTTAGAAAGGTTTTAACATGTGCATATAACAAATTGAAGGGGGAAATATTGCAAATGCTCATTTAGGAGCACTGTCTCTTGCCCTAGGTGATAGCCACTGTGTCACAAAGCCTCTGCCTTCTAGTCTCTTCAAAAACAATGATAAGGCCTTTCAAACACTGCACTGTAGGAAGCATGGAGCGAAGGTCAGATAAGGACATTTTAGTCAGGCATTAAAAATGAGATTTGGACCCTAGTCTGGGCACCAATTTCAGGCTGCAAATCATTAAGTAGTAGTTACTTGCTCCTTGTCAAAATCAAAGGCCCCCCAATTTTTCTTCTCCTCCTGGTATAGGGGACTGAGCCCAGGGGTGCTCTACCACTAAGCTGCATCCCCAGCCTTTCATTTGTATATATTTCTTATTTTTAGACAAGGTCTAAGTTGTCAAGTCTGGCTTCCAATTTGCCATCCTCCTGCCCTGGCCTTCCCAGTAGCGGGAACCACAGGCCTGGGGTACTGTGCCCAGTGACCCTCCAATTTGAAGGGAGTTCTGTATTGCTATGCAACTTGGTAGTATACAGGGTCTCTCCTGGTAAGACGAGTAGGACAAAAGCAAAGGCTGAGCGATGATCTTTTCCCCTGTTCTTTGGACGTTTTGATTTGGGGACATTCAACGTGAGGTGACACAATGGTAAGTGCAGTTTAAGGTCTCCTGTGAAAGGAGCCTCATTTTCTCTTGTCTAAACCCTTGAGGAAACCCTTGAGGAAACCCCCTGAAAAGTACCGCTTGCTGAAACCAGACCCTGTTCTTCCTACAGCGCTGCTTCCTCCACTAGTGCGACCACACAAGCCACCAAGCTGGGTGCTGCCCACCAAGCCCTGCAATGGCCCAGCGGTGTATCCACTAGGTCTTGACCATGGTGCCATGGTCCCCAAACTCAAACCCTGTCCCTCAGCAGCCCAAGATACACCGTGGCTGGGAGGACTGGTCCGCCTCCAGCTTGTGAACCCCGGAGCACAAGCCTAGGGAGACCTCAGCCCACACCCGGGAAGACCCCAGCCCGCAGTGCCCCAGCCGGGGATGCCAGAAAGGCGGAGGGACAGGGTGTGAGGCTGGGTCGTGTGATGGGGTGCACCGTGCAGCACTGAGGAGCACGAGCATAGGGAGCAGGCGCTGGCCCAGTGTGGCTGCCCCGCCTGTGCCGAAGGCGGGTCTGTCACAGGTCACTGTAGTGGAGGCAGGTGTGTGTGGGCGACCTCGGACTCGAGTGTTGGAGTTGGCTGCCCAGTCGTGCAGACTGCAGGGTGAAGGTAACATCTGAGTACCTGTGCAGAGTGACACGAACGTGGTTTCTGCTTGGCTGCCTGTGGGACCGAGGCAACTTCTTCAGGGCTGACCTCCCCTTATAAACAGGACGATTACTGAACGGTTCATACTTAACCCACGTTTTGCAACAAAGAAAACCTGATCTTTACATTTTGGAAGATCACGTTTAGATTATATTTAAAGAAAGCTCAGGATTATCATGGAGAAAAATTCAAAATCAGCGCCAACCATTAACATAGGAAGATGAGTTTCAAAATGTGTTTGTTGTCTGGCCTGTCTTGGCTCTGTCCACAGGTGTTCATTTTTCTCCTGCTAACTGGAAGACGGCTGCAGAAAAACCTGGGAGTCCCTGCACTGTGGAACTGGCTTCCCAGTCCTGCAGCCGGGCTCAGGGCACAGGCGGCTGTGCCTGCTCTCTGCATGAGGCTCTCTCAGAATCTCCCACCACTTGCTTAAGGAAAGTCTGTTCCGGAGCACAGCCTGGAACCCAGGGTTCCCGTGCTGTCCCCACTGCTCCAGTAACTTCTGTGATGGCATGCAATGTCTGCTCTAACACATTCCTTCCTGACAGGCTGACGCTAAAAGGTTCCCTGCAGGCCCCATTTCTGACGGAAGGAGATCGACTCACACAAACCTGAGTGCAAATACTTGACCACTCATCCTAACTCTGCATTTTTTGGAAGACACTTTATTCTACATCTTCATTTAACTTTTTCTCCTATAACGAAAATAAAACCTGAGAGAGGCTATTCTGAGGAATTATGATTACTGATATTATACAGTTTCACTCTCACACCCCAAGAACCAAAGCCCAGGGAGAAAGCCTTCTGTAGATCTAACTGACAGAAGGGCAAAGCCTAGGAAGGACTTCTACTGCACATTGTTTTTACAACTTCAAGTTTTTGAGTTCTAAGTGTATATACACACACCTAGATAGATATATAGATTTATTCAAATGTTAAATTTAATTTAAAAAATAGAAGCTAAATAATTGAGTATTGATTGAACAACATTTAGGGAAACATTTAAGAAAAAAAAAATTTTAAGAAAAATTAAGTTTTTCTTAAGCTAAAAGGAGGCATGAAACTAAATACTTAAGATTCTGAATCCCAAAGGCAGACATTCTTACCAAGTTCCCAGTTTCTTACCCATGCTAGGCAGGATTGTGGTTCTCCTAAGCTCACATCCTGATTAGCCCTGGGGACTTGTAAATGTGTTATGGCAAGGGGAATCAAATTGCACACAGAATTACAATTATTAATCTGTGACTTCGAGATTAGATTATTCTGGATTATGCAGATAAACCCAACATAAGAGGTCCTCAAAGGTGGAAGAGGGAGGCAGGTGACGCGATGTCAGAGCCAGGTGGTGTGACCTGGGAAAGACTCCACTGGCTATTGCTTACCCTGAAGGGGGAAAAGAGCTGCCAGCTAAGGAGCACAGGAAGCTCCGGAAGCTGGGAATGGCAAGGATGCATCCAGAAGAGAACATGAGTCCACTAGCACCTGGATTTCAGTCCAGCGATCCCTTTTAGATTCTGACTTCCAGATAATAAATGTGACACTTTATTACAGAAGCAACAGGAAATGAACACACCTACATAAACCAGAGGTTCAGAGTAATGTTGGGTCCCTCTTCTGGAAGATGAGAAGCCATCATTCACTGAAGTGAGGGCCACAGATCACTAAAGCCCGAAGAATATTCAGCCAACCTAAAAAATAATTTATGAAGGTGCAAGAAACTCCTAAACATATAAGAATTCAGAATATGTCATCATTTACTGAGATAAAGACCCAAGGAAAAGTCACAATGTCATTGGAAATAAAACCGTCCTTTGTCGACCGGAGAAAACAATGAACAGCAGTGCCCAGCAATGACTGCCACTGTCTTGGGCCTATTTAAACTGAAGTGCAAATCCAGGTGAGTCTGGTAGTAATACATCAAGCTTTTATTTGTATTTAAACATCAAATGAAAGAAAGAGTATAGAATAGGCTGTGAATGGGGGGAAAGAACAGTCAAGAGTGGCCTCTTCATGGGAGGGGCAAAATTCGTGGTGGGTTAGGAAGTATAAAGTGATCTCTTTCTACCCGAATGATGACCAAGAATGGGGTGATAACCACCATCCTAGGCACCCTGGGAGTTCTAAGTTAGCAAGAGAGGGAACCACCAGCCAACCTGAGGCCAAGGTAACATATTGGCACACACCAGCTAAAAGATTCCATTAATGCAAATGTGAATTTCCTTATCAGTCACTTCTTGTTTTGAAAACTCGGGGGGTCTTGTGCCTTTGTTTGTCCTAGGGATTGAACCCAGGGTTGCTCTACCACTAAGTCACATCCCTTTTTCAAATTTTTTGAGATAGGGCCTCACTTAGTTGCTGAGGCTGGCCTTGAACTTGGTATCCTCCTGCCTCAGCCTTTGGAGTTGCTGGGGTCACAGGTGTCTGCTACCATGCCCAGCCTCTAAGGTCATTTTTTTGTACTGGGGATTAATATATGGGCCGTGTGAATGCTAGGCAAGTTCCCTACCACTGAGCCACATTCCTAGCCCCATCTGTTTTTTAGTAAGTGATAGGGGCTGAAGACAACACGCATGGGCGTGATAGGGGACAGCCAGCCTTGAGCAGTGGGGACCCGAGGTCAAGGGAACCATTCTATAAACTGGACCCACTCTGCTGACCCCCACGTGCCTTCTTTTCCAAGAAGTAATTTACCTGCAGCCCTGCTGGGCTTGAGTGGACAGATACGTCACACTTCTCAGCAAGCTGTTACTGTGGGAGAAACGCAGGCCTGAGATAACATCCACAAGTCACCCTAAAGAGGACCTTTTGTGACCCTTTCACAGGCCGGGTTCAGGAAGTCAGGAGAGAAACTTAATTCCTCCCTGATGGTAAAATCTATTAGGAATGTGTGGTTAAGAATCCAATTAGGGCCAGGCGTGGTGGCACACGCCTGTAATCCCAGCAACCGGGGAGGCTGAGGCAGGAGGATTGCAAGGGCAAAGCCAGCCTCAGCAAAAGTGAGGCCCTAAGCAACTCAGTGAGACCGTGTCGCTAAATAAAATACACCATAGGGCTGGGGATGTGGCTCAGCGGTCGAGTGCCCCTGGCTTCAATCCCAGGCACCCCCTCCCCCCAAAAAAGGGGCTGGGGATGTGGCTTGGTGGTTAAGTGCCCCTGGGTGTACAAAAAAAAAAAAAAAATCCCATTAGAACTGGTCAGCAGGGGCCAAGGTGACCTAGACTTGTCATGGCAAGTGGGGACGTGAAAGTCGGATGTCATCCTGTCAGTCAAAAAAGAGGTAGATCTGGGCAGGACTCTTGGGAAACTTCTCTGGGATCCCCAATAAAGCTGGAGTGCAGAAGAGGCACATTGTCCCTCTCCTCTCTGAGAGGATGCACTTTCTCCTTTGAGAATATCCTTTCCCTCTTCCTGCCCCTTCAATAAACTCATGCCTATTATTCTGAGCAACATGTCTGAAATCTGACTGGATTGCAAGACTCCAGGTCTAAAGATGCCTTTACGCTGCTTCAGTTTCCCAGAAGGCCCAACCTGTAACAGGAAAAAACATGCCACACAGAGGTAAGTCATAATTAGTACTACAAAATGTGAAAATAAAATAGCAGCATTACCCTGGGCCAATGCATGAGCAAACTTTCTATCTAAAAAGCCAGACAGTAAAGAGTTTTGTGGCTGGTCTGCTGCAACACTCCAGGGTTGTAAAGGTCCTCACAAACTGATAAGCAGTGTCCAGGAAGACTGGACAAAACAGGCAGCAGGCTGGACTTAGCAGAGGTGGGCATCGTGCAAAGGTGAAAGATGTGATGTGCAAGTAGAGGACTGGCAATGTCCTCACAGGCCAAACAACAAAAAGTAAAAAATCTCAGGAATGTCAGGATCTTGATTAAAAAAATGTCAATTTTAGGAAATTCGGATCCAATATATCAAATTATATAAGAACATGGAGAGTTTTATCATTAAAATCCACTGGCTTTAATAGACTTAGAAACTTGTATCCAAAAATGTAGAATGCATAATTTTTTGAAGTTTATGGAACTTATATTCCAAAACCAGCCCTATATTTAGTCACAAAGAAAATGTCAAAGTAGACATTTTCAGGCCACATTTATCAATCATAGTAAAATGAAATTTGAAGCTATACCACTTAGAATGCTTTTGGATGCAAATGTGCAAAACACCCAACTAAAAGTAACACCGGCAGTAAAGGTTTATTTCTCTTAGAGAAGGCATCAGAGGCAGTCCAAGTACTGGCCTGTGTCTCCAGGCTGAGTGAGCTTCTCTGAGGTCCTGTTTTCTCTTCTTGGTTCCAAGACAGCTGCAGGCATCATATTCTCATAGGAAAGTGAGGGGGAAAGAGCTAACTCCTTCCCCAAGTCCCCCTGACTAACACTGGCACATCCTGGTCACTGAGCTGCACAGGAGGTTGGAAAATTAGAATCTGGACATTTTCAAATTATAAGGCAAGAGACAGATGCTGACTATAAGGCAGGCTGCCATAGCTGCCAGCTAGGCAACCAACATCTACTGTGACAGAAGTCACAAAATACAACCCAAAGCAAGTTGCCCACGTGGAAATCAAGACTCTTCCAAACTTGGACTCTTTCTGAAATAGAGACAAATGGAACTGTGATTAACAGATGACCACTGGCCATGTCACCACTTCCTGTTATCTTGCCGTGCTGCATGGTCCTTGGTAGGCTTCCATAGCACACGTCATGTGTCTGAGTATGGGTCCGTGGGTCAGTGTGCATGCAATGCATGGGAGCAGCAGGGCTGCCTCGCCTCTCTCGGTATACACAACTCATCTCATCACCCTTTATGGTACCTGCAAGGCTTACTTCCTGGGAAGTAATCCAAGAGTGATTGTCCAGTTCCTCACCCACCCCCAAGAAAACAAACTTGGCTCTTGTTGAAATTAGTAAGCTGGGGTTACAAAATTTGATTCTGAATGTGTTGGAGATAAATATTCCCAACCTTCCCCACCTAATAGTAGTCTAGACATGTTCCTTTACACCCACAAATGTTTCCCTAGAATTTACAACTTAGGATGAAGGACAAGCTCTGAGCAATGGCATTCCCACCTGCCTTTCTCCTCAGGTCTTTCTGTAAGGTGCAGGAGTTGGCAGCTGAGGCTGGCCCGAGCTAGTGGGCTTTCCCCTTACTTCCACCCACATGGCTGCTTGCCAACACAAACTCCCTGATGATCAATAATGGGTACGTGCTGATGGCAGGCTCTTCTGCATTCATCAAATTCACACGAGTCTCTCCACTCTGCAGCCTGGGGTGTTGAAGTGTGGTGGCATTGCAAGCGACAGTCCTCCCCCATCCTTCCCGATCCCTGGGCTTTCCCTCGGCTTGAGTGGCCTGATGCTGAACCAGCTGTGAGCAGTGACTGAAGGCCTTCCCACACTGCTCACAGTTGTAGGGCTTCTCGCTGGTGTGAGTCCTGTGGTGCACAGTGAGGTGTGAAACCCGTTTGAAGGCCCTACCACACACCTGGCATTGGTAGGGCTTCTCTCCAGTGTGGATCCTCTGATGCTGCCTAAGCTGGGAACTCACTCTGAAGGCCTTGCCACACACCTTACATTCATAGGGCTTCTCGCCCGTATGGATCCTCTGATGGCGGATGAGCGTGGACCCCTGATTAAAGGCTTTCCCACACTCCTTACATTCATAGAGTTTCTTGCCAGTATGAGCAGTCTGATGCTGGATCAGCTGAGACCGGTGGCTGAAGTTCTTCCCACACTCCTCACATGCGTAAGGTTTCTCCCCAGTGTGCGTCCTGTAATGTACTTTCAGATGTGAGATCCGGTTGAAGGCCTTGCCACATTCCTTACACTGGTAGGGCTTCTCACCAGTGTGGATCCGCTGATGTTCAATCAGCTGTGAGCTCCGACTGAAGGCCTTCGCACAGTCCCTGCATTCATAAGGCTTCTCGCCAGTATGAACTCTCTGATGCTGTATGAAATTGGAACCAGAATTGAAGGCTTTTCCACATTCCTTACATTCATAGGGTTTCTTGCCAGAATGAATATTCTCATGTTGAATTAGCCGTGAGCCATATTTAAAGGCCTTCCCACATTCCTTACATTTATAGGGTTTCTCATTAGGATGAATTCCTGGATGATTAATAAGGAATTCCTCCTCCCAGAAGTCATTTCTACACTTATTATATCCACATGGCTTTCCTCCAGTATGAATATTCTGGTAAAAAATGAGGGATGTCTGCTGGTTCAGAGTGGGTATTTCTTCATGACTAATTAGCATTCGACTGAAGTGCCTGTCTGGATCTCCTGGTTGTCTGTCAACCCGACGTGTGCATTCCCAGTTGCCAGGCAAACCTGCGCACTTGAGCCGGTAACTTGCAAGTCTTTCCATCATCTCCCACTGGGGCGATCTGACTTCACAAACGTGCCGCTCTGAATATAGCACTTTGGTATCATATCTGGATTCCAAGACTAATACAGAAAAAAAAAAAAAAAGTACTTTTTTTTTCTTTTCCAGAAGAAGGAACTCTAGTAAAATTTGGAAGGGTTAGGCTCAAAATACTTATGAGCTCTTGCATGTGGCTAAGCAATTAGAAAGTAGGCGAGTAGGATAAAGAAAAAAAAAACATAAATGAGATTAGGATGATAATCAGGTTATAAGAGTAGTTCTTAACATGTTAGTGTAGATATTGATCACCTGTGAATCACTTTTTTTTAAAATAGGTTTTTATGGGTGGGTGTGGTGGCAAGCACCTGTAATTCCAAAGGCTTGGGAGGCCAAGGTAGGAGGATTGCAAGTTTGAGGCCTGCCTTGGCAACTTACTGAGACACCATCTAAATAAAAAAAAATATATATAGAAAGGACTGGGGATGCAGCTCAAAGGTGCATCCTGTATTCATAGTTCAATCTCCAGTACCAGGAAGGAAGGAAGGAAGGAAGGAAGGAAGGAAGGAAGGAAGGAAGGAAGGAAGGAAGGAAGGTAGGTTTTCATGAGATTCTAGAAGAGACAAATGGAATCTGATACAACCTAGAGTGACTTGCAAATCCCTGGTTGCCTGGGGCTTGGAGACATAAGGAGTGTGTGAGAGGGAGCTTTCAGGGCCATGGAAACGTTGCGACTTGACTGTGTGGTGGTTACATGGGTACAGATCTGTCAACACTCACTAATATTACAATTAAAACATGTATGGATTGAATATAGGTTACCCTCAGTATGTTTTTCAAAATCATGGAGATTTCACAAGATATAAAGTTCAAAGTCGTGAGAGCTGCACAACAGTGAAAATAATTAATACTACTGAATTGTACACTTAAAATGATTATGATGGTAATTTTGGCTATGTGTATTTTATCACAATTTCAAAAAGTAAAAATAAAAAAGTGAAGGAAGGACTGCGCGGCTGGATGTGCCTGCCTGGGCACTTGGAGGCCACGCTGGCACAGGTGGGCAGAGGCAGCGATGCTCACGCCTCCCTGGAAGTTGACGACAAGGCTGCTGTCTCTTCTGTGGCACTTCTATCACTGAAATTTAGCTGACCACCATGGCAAAGCCGCTGACAACTGAGCAACCTCTCCAGGACCTTCCCATTGCTTTATGGTGACTCAGGAAAAAGAAGGGCACTGTTCCTTTTTAGGGGATCGGGTCCAATTGATGAGAGGTCACATATTTTGCTGCTTATTCAGATTACAAGCAAAAAGTGAATGAGTATTTGATCCAGAGTTTATCTGGCACATGATTTCAGCTGAGGTGGTTGCAATTACAGCTCCCAACCCCATCTGGCTAAATAAGACTCATTTTCAGCTTGATGTTAAGGGGAAAGCAAACGGGTCCGTTTGCACAGGTTCACAGAGCATTACCAGTATTCGGCCTGGGAGGACTTTGCTGCATAGGTGGTGGCAGATCGATTTTGCTCATTTTGATGTTAAAGTATGAAGCAAAAACTACTGGAAAATATGGTTGCTTTCTACAGCAGAAGATGAAGACCATGAAAGAGCATCAGGTTTTGTGATAATGATATGGCTGCTCTCACTTCAAGACCTTGAGCCTCAACTACAGTATGTCCCCACGCACTACAGACAGACAATGCAGAGGAGGGCAGAGTAGAGGCACACTTCCAGACACTGGCTGTGTAAGAGAAGGGCCATGAGAGTCTACAGATTCCATCGGGTATTCATGACAGCCTTCTACGTATGGACGCACTCAACGGTAAGGATCTCCTACTGAAGAAACAAAGGAAGGAAAAGGGAACCAAAGGATGGCAGCAGCCCATGGAAGCTAGTGCTGCCCAGTGGACAGAGGGACCTTGGGATGTAGGAGTTAAAGTGATAACACATTATTTGGTCTTTTTTGACTGTGGGAAAAAACCTTGCTGCTTCCAAGGAAAAGCCTTTAAAAACATTCCTTTCAGAGTTGGGGATATAGCTCAGTTGGTAGAGTCCTTACCTCTAAGCACCTTGTAAGCACAAGGCCCTGGGTTCAATCCCTGGCACCGCAATCAATCAATCAATCAATCAATCAATCCACTCCTTTCTCTGTGTGCCAATCTATCCTATCTTAAATTTTACTGATCAATGGCAGAGTAGTGTTTATTCCATGACACTTTCCTAGTTTTCTAAATAAAACCATCTTTAATTGTATAATATATATTACTATCCAAAGATAGTACTATAGTCACAATTTCTAACCTCTAGTATCTATTTAACTCCTTGTAAATGTGAAACAGCAACAATAATAGTGAGGTCTTATCCCAGCAGCTCAGGAGGCTGAGGCAGGAAGACTATGAGTTCAAAGCCAGCCTCAGCAACTTAGCAAGGCCCTAAGCAACTCAGTGAGACAAAATACAAAAAAAAAAAAAAAGAAAGAAAAATCGGGGGGGAAGAGCTGGGGATGTGGGGTTAAGCAACCCTGGGTTCGATCCCCAGTACCAAAAAAAAAAAAAAAAAAAAAAAAGAAAGAAAGAAAAGAAAAAGTGAGTTCTTCTGTATTTTCACATTTCCTGATGGGATCTGGCACAGTAAAGTGAACTATCTGGACATTAGTACTCAGTTTTGGACAACCAATGGAAAAATGTCTAAAAATCTTATGCATATTCAGCATTACATTATTTTGGTTTTTACTTCTAAGAAGGACTTGAGTTTAGCATAATTAAACATTTAAATTGTGAACACATCAAATTCAGGTGGTGAAAATTGAGGACAAACTATTAATTGTTGGGGACAACAATAAAATGTTGACTCTTGGTCACACCAGCACAAGCACATCCTGGTACTCTCCAATCTCGTGATATATGAAGAGAGCTAGAAGGCAACTGACTTTTTGTAATTTATTAATGATGAACCTTGACTGTCACATATGTGTCACGCCCAGGGCCATGGTTTGGACAGGGTCCCCATGTGCTGGCACTGAGGTGGCAGAACCTTTAAGGGGCAGGCCCAGTGGAGGATGACCCTCATAAGGGGTGTCAGCCTGACTCCTGGGAGCAGGGCAGGCCTCAGGTTGAGGACCAGTTGTCAGAGTGGGCTGTTAGAGAGGGAGGCCACCATGTATGCTCAGCCCTTTCCATACAGCCACTTCACTTTTCACTTTTCCACCATGCTACCATACACAGCTGGTGGACCTTGCCAGACACCAGCGCCATGATGCTGGGACCTTTTAGCCACCAGAATCATGAAAATAAACCTATTTTCTTTGTAAGTGATCCAGTTTTGTGTATTTTGTTATAGCAAAACAAAATGGATTAAGATCAAAGTATCATTTAGTAGCAGATCCTGAAAACCCTATTTAATAGATGCTGTAGTATTCTGATAGAGTAGATGAACCTCCTGAGTCCACTGGCTCACAGGAGACTTTCTCAGTTTCAAAGTCCAAATCTGAGAACTATGAACACTTTAACTTCAGAACACCATACAGGCCCCCTGCTAGGCAAGGGGTCCACCACCAAGCCACATCCCCAGCCCACATACAGTGCTTTTAAAAGCATCCAAGCAAGCTGTATCACCAAAGCTTTGTCTTACACATATGTAAGCTATGGAACTACTAGATGAGGCACACCAACAGATTTAGAACACTGAAATCATGCCAGACTAAGATTATTTAACCCACCTTTTGTTTTCTAAAAACTGTAAACGACAACATGGAACAACTTGATTACGTCAGAAAACATTTGATTGTTAAAAAAAAATGAATGGTAGCCAGGCGAGGAGGTGCACACCTATAATCCCAGCTATCATGAAGGCTGAGGCAGGAGGATCCCAAGTTTGAGGACAGCTATGACAATTTATTGAGGTCCTGAGTAGTTTACCAAGACCCTGTCTCAAAAAACAAAAAATAAAAACAAACAAAAATACACTAGACTACTGGAGTAAAACCATTTCATCATTTTTAAATTTTGAATTATTAAAAATGTTGACTTGTGTCTAAAGGGTTTAAGAGGAGAAATCAATCTCCCTCTTACTCTTTCAGCTTTGCTTATGCCCATACTAAGCTGTTTGTTTGCTACTGTCCAGATTGTTGGTAACATTAGATGAGCACTTCTGAGTTGAAAATACATTCGTTTAGCCTTTTCCTCCTCCAGTATTGACATGACTTTAGCATTCCTAAGAATATAGAAAATTCTGAATGATTTATATTAGGATTCTTAATATAGAAAAATATTTAACACAAGGTACCTACCAACTTTCTGCCCACTCAAATCTCTTCTCCATCATCTTCATATTTATTATTAATCTAAACACTGAGTTTTTCTTTTGTTGTTTTTTTTTTTAAACCAGGGATTGAACTCAGGGGCACTCGGCCACAGAGCCAGCCGTATTTTGTCTTTTATTTAAAGACAGGGTCTCACTGAGTTGCTTAGCGCCTTGCCCTTGCTGAGGCTGGCTTTGAACTCTCAATCCTCCTGCCTCAGCCTCCCGAGCCGCTGGGATTACAGGACTGCACCACCACACCCGGCTAAACACTGCGTTTTCTACAACTTTAAGAATTGTTAGCCACACCCCCAGCCCTATTTTGTATTTTATTTAGAGACAGGGTCTCACTGAGTTGCTTAGAGCCTCCCTAAGTTGCTGAGGCTGGCTTTGAACTCGCAATCCTCCTGCCTCAGCCTCCTGAGTTGCTGGGATTATAGGCGTGCGCCACCGCACCACATAAAAATAAAGATCTGTGTCCATCGACAACTAAAAATATTTTTAAAAAAGAAAAAAGAAATATGAGCTGGGTACAGTGGCACATGCCTATAATCCCAGTGGCGTGGGAGGCTAAAGGAGGAGAATCACAAGTTCAAAGCCAGCCTCAGCAACTTAGCGAGGCCCTAGGCAACTCAGTGAGACCCTGTCTCTAAATAAAATACAAAATAGGGCTGGGGATGTGGCTCAGTGGCCAAGTGTCCCTGAGTTCAATCCCTGGTTCCAAAAAAAAAAAAAAAAAAAAAAGGTTGGAAAAGGTTGGAGATGTGTTTCAGTGGTAAAGCACCCCAGGGTTTAATCCCCAGTACCAAAAAAAAAAAAAGGGAAAAACTTGTGAGGAGCATGATATTCACACATTCTCAAAGTGGGTCCCACACATTATGGCTTGGCTCTGCTTCCACAGGGGCTTCCCAGTGCTGCCTGTGCAGACCAGAGCTTGCACCAAGGTGGCCTCTGCTCTCTGCTCCACACCAGTCACCCTGGCCATCTAGTCTCAGATGTACTGAGGGTTTCCCCGACTCAGCTTTTGCATACACAGGCTACAGCTGATGTTTACCAACTGCAAACTCCTGCATCTCAGCTAAAATGCCTCATCCTTGGATCATCTGCCCTGTTACACGGCCCAAATGAACATGTTCTTTTTTCTATGTGTGTGCATGTGCTTGCACATGTATGTATGTGTGTTAATGCCCATTTCTTTCTACAGTGTAAGCTCCACAAAGGCGGGGACAATGTCTGCCTACCTAACCAGTGTACACTGTGTGCAGAACAAAAGCTCAAAAAACACTTGCTGGTTGTTCTCCAAAATTTAAATAAAGGGTGGATACAAATTCCTTTAGAAAAGTGGTTAAAGGACATACATATCTTTCCAAAAAGAAAACACTTTCCTTAGGAAGCATCATTTGTATTCACTTTATTGCTAAATACAAGATGAACTTTTAAAAAAATGTTTCAGGAAGGAAAGACCAACAACTTCTGTAAGATGTTACTGGTAAGCTGAGAAGATGGTAAGACATGACCTCTGAATTTGGCAACTTGAAGGGAAGACTTTCTCATGCAAAGGGCCACTTCCTTGCTGACCCGTTACCTGTAGGTCCTGCCCTCTTTTCACTGATGTCACTCACCTGGACACAGGTTTCCTGACATCACCCTCTCCTCCATCCAGGGCTCTCTGCCTTGCTCTAGGAAGGAGATCACATCAGGTTTGGATATGGCAAGACCTGTGTGAAGAGAAGAAAGAGACCACCCAGTTATAGTGTGTCGGGGGGAGAGTCCAGAATTGATTCAGGGCTGGGTCAATGCACAGGAGAGGCAGTTGCAAAAAAGGGCTAAAGGAAGACCTAATGATTACCTGAAGTAGTGTCAGTTAGTGGGGCTGCCCTTTAATCACTCAAAAATGAGCAACCATTCACAGAACTGACTAGCACCCAGACACAGACCAGGAAGGAACGGGAAATGCCCAAGAGTAAGACCCAAGCCAATAGACCAGATCCACCTTACCCAGCGAGACCAGGTTGCTGTAGGTCTCCAACATCACATCTCTGTACAAATCCCTCTGAGCAGGCTCCAACCATTCCCATTCTTCTTGGGAGAACACTATGGCCACATCCCTGAAAAGTTCTGACCCCTGGAACAACAGGAATAAATGATACATGCATATTTCAAGAAGATATTTTCACAGTGGGATAAGAAAAACTGTAAGTCTCTGCAGGAAGGGGTTGTTCCAGTGAATGAAAAAGCTGGGGCTAGAAGTGATAAAGGGACAGAGGAAATGGGCAAGACTAAAACAGAATATTTAAATATTCTTAAACACCCCCCTTGACAGCAGGCCAAAGCTCTTGTGCATAGGTCTGGGATGAAAATTAAGATAAATGGAGTTTTCTTTATTCTGAGAAATAGTGTGCTAAAATAGGCTGCCTGCTCTATTTGACACACATTAAATTCTCAATTAAGACCTGTAACTTTTACCTTTATGGAACAACAAACAAAGGTATTTGATGGGCTTCACCTAAATATCATTCAAAAATTTTATAGAAATGTTTTTTCTCAGGGGCTGAGGATATAGCTCAGTTGGTAGAGTGCTTGCCTTGCAAGCACAAGGCCCTGGGTTCAATCCTCAGCACCGCAAAAAAAAAAAAAAACCCCAAAAACAAAAAACCTTTTTCTCTGAAAACAGGATGTTCATCTAAACCAAGAATTTCTTGAAAACCTAAATTCATCATGTCAGAATTTATCATGAGCTTTGTCTTCATGAGAAAAACGATGAACACAAAGATCACTGTTATGAACTATACATTTTCTATCGAGTGAAAAGAATGGCATTCTGTTACTTTGGACCCAGGATTTGGATCACAAATCTCTAAAGCTCTTACTAGTTCTGATTATCCACCCATCAGGCTGATAATTCCATTTGCCATCAGACATCACCCTTAGTTCTGCACTGCTCTTGCTCTTAATGAACAACCCAGAATCAAATGCTCTGTGCAACCTCAAATTAGATCTTAATTCTGGCATTCAATCTCTCATGGATTCTCAGTTAACCTTCAATTATTTCTTTCAAAGAAGGACACTGTACCACACACTAAAATGGAGACCAACCAATACCACCTCCCCTGCTTTTCTATTTGTGATCATCCCTAGATGTCATTTCCATCTCTTTGAACCTCAGTTCTAACAAAGGATGTTCCCATCTCTTAAAGGGAAATGCATTTTTGCTCTATCTGGCTTCCCGGCAGAAGGCTGAACTGTCAGGATATGTGGAATGCTATTCAGAATGGATCCATGGGCATTTGGGGATCGGAGAGCAATAGGAGAGGGATTAGCTGCCTGACCCTTTCATTCCCTACAACAGGGCCTCTGAGAACTAAATTAATAGAACACAGGTGGGAAATTTCAGGATAAGGAAAACAAATATTTACATGATTTTAAAACTCACGAGGGACATGACTTTTAGAATTTCAAAAGGTGGTGGATCCTCCTCCAGGTTCCTCTCTTGAGGAAGGGAAGTGTGCTGAGATGGTGGAGCTGGGGAAGGAAAGAACAAGAGGCTAGACTTGCCTCATAGCTTCCAGAATGCCAAGAGTACAAGTCCCCACTGGCCTGTCCCTATCCACCCTCAAAACAGAGTGGGGACAAATCGTGGCCCTCATCCAACCCCTGCCAAGGAGGTAGGGAATCAGTGGGCCTTTCTCTTCTATTTCCCCTAAATTCCCAGAGGTTCTGCCTTGTTGCTGACACAGGGATGCTCACACTTGTGTCAGTGACAGAGACCCACCTTGTACCTCAAGTACAAGGAAAGTTCCTCTTAGGTTGAGAGTAGCAGAGAGGGCCTGTATAATTTGCATAGACCCAATACAAAATAAAGCTTCCCCAGAATCATGTCATTTCATTCTCTCATGCATCAAATTTAACTTCTTCAAGTCTACCTGTGGGGCTGGGGTTGTTGCTCAGTGGTAAGAGTGCTTGCCTAGCATGTGTGAGGCACTGGGTTCAATTCTCAGCACCACATACAAATAAATGAGTAAAATAAAGATCCTTAGATATCTTAAAAAAAAAAAAAAAAAAAAAGTCTACCCGTGGCGTGGGAGGCCAAGGCAGGAGGGTTGCAAGTTCAAGGCCAGACTCATCAACTCAGGGAGGCCCTAAGCAACTGAGTGAGACCCTGTTTCAAAACAAAAACATAGCCGGGCGTGGTGGCACACGCCTGTAATCCAAGCGACTTGGGAGGCTGAGGCAGGAGGATCGCGAGTTCAAAGCCAGCCTCAGCAACTTAGCAAGGCCCTAAGCAACTCAGTGAGACCCTGTCTCTAAATAAAATACAAAATAGGGCTGGGGATGTGGCTCAGAGGCCGAGTGTCCCTGAGTTCAATCCCTGGTTCCAAAAAAAAAAAAAGAGTAAGACACGAAATTAGCACATAAGGAGTCAAGGTCCACAAGTAGGCAAGTAGTTGAATCAGAGCCATAAAATGGGATGCCACAAAACCATCAAAATGACAAGGGACAACACCGACGGAATTCAAAACTGGATCCTCTGCACATGAGAAAATGCAGCAGCAAGACGTCCAGCTACCCAAATACACGTGGGCTAAAACCCCAAAACCGGCACAGAAGACCCTCGGCCCGTCTGTGGGGCCTCCGAGTGCAGCGGCCGCGCAGAGCCTGCACGGGGCACACTCGGCGCCGCGAGGACGCTTGGCCAGGAGCTGGACGCGGGGCCGACAGCGCCCTCCCGCGGAGGCGCCGGGGCACTCCTGTGGACGTCGCGACGCGGCCGCGGGGCCGCCTGCGACCGGCGCGGAAGCCGAACGCGACCCCTGACGCGCTCCCCGTGCAGCCTCGGCTTCCACGCGGTCTTGAAACTCTCGGAGGTCCCCACGAAACGAGCCGTCGCCCGGGTTAAACACACGCAGGGGGCGCGGCCGCGGAGGAAGTGGCGCCTCACGCCCTCACCCGCACCCTCCGGGCCGAGTCCCCGCCGCCCAAGGCGCATCCCACGGCGCCGGCCGGAAGCTGCGCGGATACGCATGCGCGGGTGCCGCGGCCCCTTCCGGAAAGCGAAGTCTCGCGGTGCGATCTCGCGCGTTGCGGGAGGGCAGGCGCGCCGGGACGTGGGTGCCAGTGGGGTCCGGCGCGGTCGGCGTTGTGCTGTGGTGCGCTGGGCGAAGGGAGGCCCCGCGGGCCCCGAACAGCGCCGCAGCTGCGGCCGCGCCCCACCGGGTTCCCCGCCTGGCCACGGCGGAGAGCGTGCGCGCAGAGCCCCCAGCGCGGTGGTGACGGCGCGACTCGCCTGAAATAATGCTGCTTCTGCTGATTAGCGTGGCGATGCGACTGAAGCAGGTCATATTGCTCCTGACATGGGGTTTCCCAAGAAAGCCACCACGTGTCCTCTTTAGGCACCTAACCCTTACGTCCTCCAGGAGACTGGACTTGTGCTGAGGTCTAGATTCACACGTACAAATACCAGAAGGTGTACAGAGGTGAACTCCATGAAAGGCCGAACACTATAGACCTAGTGAGAGATTGCTTGCTACCATTGGGAACACAAAACTAAGCACATGTGCAAGGCAGATACTCTATAAGCAGAGCACTAGATAGGAAGGGTGACCCAAAGACAAAGCGCATCACGAACGCTTCCACTCCCGCCCCGGTTTCCTTCCTCTTGGATGGACTCTAGGGTTGCGCCATTAACCACAGTGCGCCTGGTATAAGTTGGGTGGATCTAGGTCGGATAAGAGTAAAGCTGACTGTTCACCGAATTAAACATTGACAAGCATGTACTGTGCTTTGTAACTAGAAGCCTAGGTGTATGGTAGACTTCAGTCATGGCTTAACCTAGGTCACCTACCTAGCTGCTCCCATTGTCTCCAGTGTCTTTAACATCCCTAAGAAGACTTCTCCCAAAGGGTTCTGAAGACTGAGGAGATGAGGACTGGAATCCTTGCCCATGAAAAGACATTTACTACTTAAAGACACAAAGGGGCTTTCAATAAAGGAAAGACTTGTTCTCATCTTCTGTTTAAAACATCCCACTGGGGCTAGGAATGTAACTCAGTGCTAGAACACTTGCCTAGCATGTGCAGGGCCAAGGAGTTAGATCTACAGCACCAAGAATAACAACAACAACAACAACAACAATAAAAAGATCCTGATGGCTACCCCTTGGGTCCTGTATCTGACACTGAGCTTAAGTTAATATT
This sequence comes from Glaucomys volans, assembly GCA_020662805.1. Lineage (NCBI taxonomy): Eukaryota > Metazoa > Chordata > Mammalia > Rodentia > Sciuridae > Glaucomys > Glaucomys volans. The sequence continues at coordinate 107,860 of JAJEJO010000605.1, read as the reverse complement.
TCTGATACTTAACATAACTTTTCCAGCATTTCATCACTTTCTCTTTTATGTGGCACTTAGTATGATACAGGCCTGCCTTCCTTCCTTGAAAGTGCAGGTTCTGTGACTCATTTCTCTCATATGTTTTAAACATGCTTTCATAAAAATCTTTGTAAAGAAATAACTGGCATTCTCTCTCCCACCTCTTCTGAACTCCTCCAAGATGACCTTCTCTTCTTAGAGATAAAAAATTCTAACATTAGCATTTACTAGCAGTTTTTTTTTTTTTTTTTTTTGAACCAGGGATTGAACTCAGGGACACTAGGCCACTGAGCCACATCCCCAGCCCTATTTTTGTATTTTATTTAGAGACAGGGTCTCACTGAGTTACTTAGGGCCTCACTAAGTTGCTGAGGCTGACTTTGAACTCGCGATCCTCCTGACTCAGCCTCCCAAGTCGCTTGGATTACAGGCGTGTGCCACCACGCCCGGCTAAGTTTTTTTTTTTTTTTTAAATGTTACAGGGAATTGAACCCAGGGGCACTCTACCTTTGAGCTATATCAGTGGTTTACTCGTTTTTATTTTGAGACAGGCTCTCACTAAGTTGCTTAGGGTCTCACTCAGTTGCTGAGGCTGGCCTCAAACTTGTGATCCTCCTGCCTTAGCCTCCTGGGTGGGTGGGATTCCAGGTGTGTGGCACTGCACCTGGCTTCAGTCTTTGGTCTAAATGTTTAACAGGTATCCTGTTGGTCTCACACAAATTGTAGAAATGATATCATTTTCTTTAGTTTAGACACAATACAACCGAGGCCCACAGTGATTCAATAATATGTCTAAATATTTAGTTATAAGAAAGGGGCAGAGCTGGGCAAATACATGGAGAGTGTGACCCAGAGTCCTCACTGTCAACCATCACAGTGATCAGTGAAATGTACATGTTCATGTTGTCCTCATTTTAAATGATGCCAGTAAACTCAGAGGAAAAAAATATTAAAACTAAGAATAATTTCTGTAAGTTTGCCGGGCAGGTTTGGGACCAAATGTAAGCTTGCAGTGGTTGGAATGTAAACTCGCCCGCAGGTAGCCAACCCAGGGAAAGGGGAATAAAGAGATTGAAATCAAATTTCTTGCATGCATGATTTTGTCAAAATGAACCCAACTACTACACATGACTAATGCTCTGAAAATCATTTAAAAAAATAGCTCGTGTCTTAATCAGCTCAGGTTGCTATAACAAATTACCATAGAGTGGGTGACTTCAACAACAAAACATTTACTTCTTATAGTTTTTGAGGCTGGGAAATCTGAAATCAAAGTGCCAGAAATTCAGTTTTTTGGGATGGTCCCTTCCTTGGCCTGCAGATGACTGCCTTCTTGCTCCTTACTTGACAGACAGAATGAGCTCTAGAATCTCTTCCTCTGGTTATAAGGACACTAATCCCATCATAGGGGCACCACCCTCATATCTCATTAAACCTAATTACCTCCTCTCTATACCACCCTCAGATAACATCGGATTGGGGATTAGGATTTCAACAGATGAAAGGGGTGAAGGGGACACAAACATTCAAAGCATAATGCCTTCAATATGACTTGTTTCCATATTGCAGATAGTAGAAGTTACATGTTCAGGAGAACACATACACAGGCAAAAATATTTCTTGAACACAGCAAGCATTACAATCACCCTCCACCACCTGCATCCACTTTTCCCTCTTTCCCTCCCTCCCCTCCCTGCTCCCTGTCTCATTCAGCATAGCCAGAAGCGATTGGCTGGAACATGAAATTAGCGACAAAAAGTCAGTGATAGGTGCCAGGAGAAATAGGCCACCGACGATCACATCTAACTTCTCAAAGAACAATCCAAGTATCCTTGGAGGCACAGGGAGTCAAGAAAGCAGAGTAACAAGAAGCTGGGCAGCATCTCAGGGCAAGGTCCTCCTGACCACAGAGGGTCCATTCCTTCCCAAGGTTCTGTGCGTCTCACTCTCAGCTTTGAGAAGTGCGTGGGTAGCTGAGGGTTTCTACCTGTGGCTTTTAGACCTCCCATCCTCTCAACTTGACTTTATCTACAGAAAACATAAAACTAACTTAATGGTGAAAGACTGACTGAATATTTTACCCCTAGGATTGATAACAAGGCAATTTATCTCACCACTTTTATTCAGCATAGTTCTGAAAAAGAGAAAAGCAATAAAGATCAGACGGGAAGAAATAAAACTATGTATTTACAGATGATATGATTGTTCACATAGAAAATCTCAAGAAATCTGTAAAACCAAAAAACAACTGCTTCTGGAACTAATGAATGAGTTCAGCAATGTGTCCGAATATAAGTTCAACAAATTTTACACATATTTCTTTATACTAAAAATGACCATGTGGAATTTGGAATATAAATGCATCTTTATATTTTCACCCAAGGAAATAAAATACTTAGGTATTAACACAGCAAAACACATATAAAATTGGTACACTGCGAATTACAGAATAGTGATGAAAGAAATGGTAAAAGACATAGAGAGATATACAATGTTCATGGATTGGAACACAAGAGTTTGAAGATTTCAATTCTTCCCAAATTAATCTCAAAGATTTAATGTGATTCCCATCAAAACCTTAGGAAGTATTTTTCCCCTCCCCCAGATATAGAAAAGCTTGCCATCAAATTTTATGGAAAAGCACTCACTCTAAAATAATGAAAACAATCTTTTCAAAAATATTTTTAGTTGTAGATGGACACAACACCTTTAATTTATTTATATGTGGTGCTGAGGAACGAACCCAGTGCCTCACACTTGTTAGGCAAGCACTCTACCACTGAGCCACAACCCCAGCCCTGAAAAAAATCATTACAAAAAAAAAAAAAAGAATGAAAGGGGAGAAATCATTCTATCCAACATCTATGCTTACTCTGTGCTGTGGTAATCAAGAAGATGTGCTATTGGCAAAGTGATACACATGTAGGTAGGTGGAACAGAATAGAGAATCCAGAGGTGCATGCACATAAATATGCTCAACTGGTTTTTAACATATTTATTGAGATATAATTTAATTCACTCACCATGCAATTGACATAATCAAAATGTACTCAGTAAAACTGAACGCATTTTAGTATTTTCCCAGATTGCAGAACTATCACCACAATCTAATTGCAGAATATTTCACCACCACAAAAAGTAACCCCATATCAATTAATGGACATTCACCATCCTCTCCAACTGGCCCTTAGCAAACCCTACTCTACGTCCTGTCTCTGTGAAATTACCTATTCTGATTATTTCACATAAACAGACTCATGCAGTGTGTATTCTGTCTGTATGAAAAGCTTCTGTTGCTCAGTATAATTTTCTCACAGTTCATCCATGTTGTGACTTGTGTAAGTATCTCATATTCTTTCTCTCTCTCCCCATGGTGCTGGGGGTCAAACCCTGGGCCTCATACATGCCGGGCACAGTGCCACTGAGCTACATCCCCAACCTTCATTGTTTTTCAGTGGCTGACTAGGTGTTCCCATGTTTTTTAGACATAAACTTAGAACTGGAATTCCTGGGTCATATGGTAACTCCATGTTATGGGCTGAATTGTGTCCCTTTGCCCATCCAAACACTGAAGTCCCAACTCAGTGTTTCAGGACCTAACTGTATTTGGAAATAAAGTTCAAATAAGGCTTTTAGTATGGGGTGCTAACCTGTGACTGGGGTCCTTATGAGAGGCAAGGAGAGTCAGAATATGTGGGCACAGTGGGATGTGCCATGTGAAGAGGGAGGAAGAAATCAAGGATGAAGACTCAGGAAAAACCAAAGCAACCAACACCTTGATCTTGGACTTCCAGCTTCCAGACTGTAAGAAAGTAAATTTCTATTGTTTAGGACACCCAGTCTGTGGGGTTATGTTATGGCAACCTTAGCAAACTAATATACTGAATATTTAATTTCTTGAGGAACTTCCAGAATGTTTTTCAAAGCAGCTGCATTGTTTTACTTTCTGACCAGCAATACATGAGGGTTCCAACTTCTCCACATCTGTGCCCACACATTTCACCTGACTTTTTGATACCAGCCATCATGCTGGGTTTGAAAATAGTATGCCATGGTGACTTTAATTTGCTTCTTCCCAATGACTGAAGAGGTTTATAGCTTTTCAAGTACTTACGAACCATTTATGTATCTCTTTCAGAGAAATGTCTATTCACATCCTTAGTTCACTTAAAAAATCACACTGAGCTGGGGATATAGCTCAGTTGGTAGAATGCTTACCTTGCAAGCACGAGACCCTGGCCAGGTTCGATCCCCAGCACCCGGGAAAAAATAGAATAAATTGCATTATTTCTGTTTTTATTTGTGAGTTGTGATCTTCACGAATTCTGGTTACAAGTCCTTATCAGATATCTCAACAGATTTTTGACAGGTACAAAAACAAGTGAGCCCAGTGTAGTTGTGCATGCTTGTAATTTCAACAGTTGAGGAGGCTGAGGCAGGAGGATCCATGAAGGCAGCCTCGGAAACTTGGCCAGTCCGTTTCAAAATAAAAGGGGCTGGGAGATATTGCTCAGTGGTAGAGTACTTGCCTAGCATGGGAGGCCCTCTGTTCAATTCCCGGTACAGGGTGAGTGGGCAAAAAACCCGAGACCCCCAAAATGTCGCGCTTCATTGTCACACAATTGCTGTGTGGAAGTCTGTGCAAGTCGTTTAAAACAGACGGACGTGTCTGGCCACTTTCGACCTGCACCCAGCTGTGTTCACTGCATGGGGCGTCAGCCGGCCCTCTGGGAACACGCCGGGTTGTTCCTGTCCTCAAGCCGGACTTCGGCGCTGTGCCCTGCGGCCAGCAGGGACTCTGGCGAAAGGGGGTCACCAGTTCCGAAGGCCTGGAAGGACGAGCTCACGGGCGACTTCCGGACAGGCGAAGAAGGGAGGGAACACCTCACCCGCTCGGTTCCCTCAAGTCCACTACCTTGCCTACTT
>JAJEJO010000605.1:57323-102513 GCA_020662805.1 Glaucomys volans | reverse complement strand
CGGCAGGGAGCCGAGGCACGGCGGCCGCCGGGGCGGGGCTGCGACCGCGTCCCCGCAGCCTCCCAGCACACCCCGCGCCGCGCCCCACCTCCCGGCGGCCCCCGCGGCCCGGCCGCCTGCGCCGGCGCGCGGCGCCTTTGTGAGCGCGGCGGGCGGCGGAGGTTCAGCCCCGGGCCCGCCAGCGCGCGCGGGGAGCGAGGAGGCGGTGAGCAGGGGCGCGCCCGGGACAGGGGACGGCGTGGGAGGACGCGACCGTGCGGCCGGGGAGACGGCGCCCGCCTGCCATGCTTGCGGCTGAGCGTGTGACACTGTGACAGTGTGACAGCGCGCCGGCATGCACAGGCCGTGCTGATGTGACCAAGGCTGTCAGAGTGTGACACTGTGACATCATGCCACCAGGTGTTAGGGGGCCCATGACAGCATGTAAGATTGTGGATGGAGGTGAAGCTGTGACAGTGTGTGTGACAGTATGAAACCCACCACTGTATGCAAGGGGGCCTGGGACAGTGTGTGACATGGTTGTGCCACCCTGAAAGTGTGGGAGACTGAAAATGTGACACTGTGTGAGTGTGAGACCATCCCATCATGTAAGATGGGGCCTGTGACTGTGTGAACACTGTTGTGAGGCCGTGAGGATGTGTGACACTGTGACAGTATGAGAACGTGTCAGCATGTGGGGACCCACAACAGTATGTGAGACTGAGATGGAATGTTTGTTACCATGCAAATGACACAATGTGAGCTGGCCTGTGACAGTGAAGTTACTTGTGTGGAACCAGGTGACACTATGACAGTGAACCCCTGCCACATGTATCAGGGTCCTGTAACGGGGACTGTGACTGTGTCAGATGGTATGACCCTTGGAGTCTGACAGTGTAAGACTGTCACTGTTGTGGGGCCATGTGAAACTGAGTAGAGTTGGACTGGGTGTTTGAATTTAAGCCTTCTGATCCCAGGCCCAGGGCTCCCAGCCCTCCACATGCTGGGCAAGTGCTCTACACTTTATTGCATCCCCAGCCTTTTTGTGTTTTGAGACAGGTCTTCCTGAATTGCCCAGGATAGATTGACACTGGGGATCCTCCTGCCTTAGCCTCCTGAGTAGCTGGGATTGCGGGTGTGCACCACCACACCCGGCTCGGGCTGCTTCACACTTTATTACGCTGCTTTGTTCTGTTTGTCCGTCCCCCGATCCCGGGTGCCCAGCAGTGCTAGAGGTGGAACTCAGGGACTCCAGAGGTTAGACAAGCACTCTACCACTGAGCTACCCTCCAGCCCCTTTGCTGCTTCTTAAGTGCTTATTCTTCAAGTTAGTGACATCTAGTGGGAAAGAACTCAGGATTAAGAGGTTCCAATGACTGTTCAATAGCCTGTGTCTCCTTCCTCCCCGACCCTTTCTGAGGAAATTGCTCAGAAAAGTTAAGAGCTTGGTTTTTAGTCGCACTTGTTACAAGCCAGGACCCAAAGCAGGCTGTCCTGACTCTTGTCTAGTGTCTTCAGACCACATGACTCCTCTGATGCCCACACTGTATAAAGATGCTTTCCCTAAGGCAAGCACTTGGTGGCTTTCTCTCTTAATCCTTGTAAAAGGCTGGGGACAGATTTCCTTTCAACATCATCATCTGATAGACTAAAAATTAAGACTTTATTTCTAGTTTGGCTTAATTATTACCATGACATCTTGGATAGTTTTTAATTTTTATTTTTTTAAGACAGGGTCTGGCTCAGTTGCTGAGGCTGGCTTCAAACTTGTGATACTCTTGCCTCCGCCTCCTGAGTCAACATCTGTAATTTCACTGGTGAAAAAGCCTTCATGAGTGAAAAGGGTGGAAAATCCTTCCTTGATAATGCCCTTCTGTAGTTGCTATTATTGTTTATAAATGAGTGGATAATTTATGCACAAATTATATATTGTATATTATATTAAGATATAATTGTAAGTTTAGAATTATTTTGAAAAAGAATTGTAAGTTTAGATAAAATGACTCAATTCAGTAACACGTGAAATCTACAGTTGGGGGAGAAGGAGAGAGGGAAGGAAAAACTGGTTTCTAGACTGGTGACCTTGGGAGCTGCTGGGCTAATCTGGCACTTCATGGTTTCTTTTTCCAGCTCTGTTTTCTCAGGACACTGCCCTTCTTCCATCGAGGAATTTGAAGAAGGACAGAAGAACTGTCAGAAACTCTTAAAAGTCTTAAAGCCATGTCAAAGGTAAGAAGCATTTCTCTTCATTTCTCCAAAACACTGCCTTATTTTTCAGGTTGTATGAACATTTTACTTTTCTTCCAGAATGCCCCAGCCTAATAGAATCTCATTTATGCAGTGACTTGTTCCATATATCTTCCATTCCAGAAAAAAAGAAATCCCCAAAAGCACTGAGCTTCCTTGGTTTTCCCTAGCTAATATTTTCATCTTTATTCAAGTAATAGTTCCGCACCTCTTTGCATTCGTTATTGGAGGTGATCTGGAGCACTGAGATAGACTGTATCTTGAGTACTGGAGTGTGGCTCAGCCAAGGCAGGGCTTTTTGTAGGTATTCTGGGGACTCTGAAGAGTAGAATTTTATGGGAATAGTGAATTCTCGTTTTAGGGACATCCTGAGTTCACAGCAGGCTGCAGCTATGATACTCTAGATCAGCCAGTTAAGATTAGTGGAATTAATGTGGAAAAATGGATATTTTTTGAAAAAAGAAAGTTATGGGAGAAGCACCTGCATCTACATTTTTAAAAAGTGACAAAAATCGGAGCTGGCGCAGTGGCGCACGCCTGTAATCCCAGCGACTCGGGAGGCTGAGGCAGGAGGATCGCGAGTTCAAAGCCAGCCTCAGTAACTTAGTGAGGCCCTAAGCAACTCAGTGAGACCCTGTCTCTAAATAAAATACAAAATAGGGCTGGGGATGTGGCTCAGTGGTGGAGTGCCCCTGAGTTCAATCCCCAGTACCAAAAAAAAAAAAAGTGACAAAAATCAGGGTTGGGGTTGTAGTTCAGCGGTAGAGCCCTTGCCTCACACGTGAGAGGCAGAGTTTGATCCTCAGCACCACATGAAAATAAATAAACAAATATTGTGTACATCTACAACTAAAAAGTATTATTTTTAAAAGTGACAAAAATCTATAATAGTGAAAATTATAATAGTCTTTGGAATTAGAATTAGAAGAAACAAAAGATCCGGATATAATGTCCAGAAACAAATGTAAGTATAAGAATTCCATAATAATGGAAAATATTTACTCATTCACTATAACTAAGGACTGTGAACTAAGTGCTTTGCTAAATAAAAATAGACATTTAACATCTACTAGTTAAATAGAATTTAACATCTACTAGTCTGCTTATTATGATAATGTACTGGTATAATTTTAAATCAGTGGGAAAAGTGCAGATTATTCACTTAGAAAAAACATTCTTACAGTTGGGAGATTTAGTAGGTTAAATATTAAAAAATAAACTATATAAAGTACTAGGTTAAAATGCAGAGAATGGTTATATGAGAAATGCAGGCCAGATTGGAAATCGTCTAGAGCAACACTATCTAATAGAATTTGCAGTCCTTTTGCCTCCGCCTCCCGAGTCACTGGGATTACAGGTGTGGTCTACCACAACTGGCCCCAGTGTGATTTTAATGCATACCTTTTGAGAATCTCTGCCAACAAAGACTATATTTAAAGTATGACTCTTGTAAACAGCATATAGTTGGTTTTTCAAAATCCAACCTGATAATCTTAGTCTTTTAATTAGTGTTTAGTATATTTCATTTAATGTACTCATGGATATGTATTTAAACCCACCATATTTCTGTTTGTTTTCCGTTTTTCCCATTTTTTTCTTGGTTCCTTTATTTCTCCTTTTTGCCTTCTGGATAAATCAGCTACATTCCCATTATTATATTATTAATTGTACAGAATCTTTAAAACCTTTTTAGTAACTAAATAATATGTATCCATTACTTATTATGTAATATCTTGTTTACTTCCCTAGTGTATTCTGTTTTCCCCAAATTGAGAAATGCCCTGGCATTTAGTATGAATAATCTATTAGTTTATTCTTGATTGATTATAGCTTTCTGTTATTTTGTGTATGTATGTATGACAGATCTTTTCTGCACCAATAGCTATTCTCTCTGAAATTGTATACTTTCCATCAAAACAAGCAGAAAAATCATCTATCAGTTATTTGACATGCATTTTTCTGAACCTAGGACACTATCAGAAGATTTTTTGTATATGCAATATTATTTCCAGAACTATAGACAGTTTAACTCTTTGACTTAGACCCATGGTAGGATTGAACACTGAGTAAGAATGTGTTTGTGTCATTTCAGGATTTGGTGACCTTTGGGGATGTGTCTGTAAGTTTCACTCAAGAGGAGTGGGAATGGCTGAACCCCACTCAGAGGATTTTGTACAGGAAGGTCATGTTGGACAACTATAGGAGCCTGGTATCACTGGGTGAGGAGGACTCCTTGTAATTCAAAATTTGCATACAGGATTGTGTTTCAGTGGTGGGTTTGGAAAGCCTCCAGTGTGCTTCACAGAGTTTCTCTCTTATGCTGGATGCAGGTGTGCGTGCCTGTAGTCCCCTCTACGTGGGAGGCTGTGGCAGGAGGATTGCTGGAGCCCACCAGGGCCAGCCTGGCCCAGATAGCGAGATCCCATATAAAAAACTTTTTTTCCTGTACTCCCCCAAATAAGTTGAGTTTTGCAGAACTGGTATCTTCATTAGTGTGGTCCGCAACTTCATCTTCCTCATTTTTAGAATATTTTACCTCTTCTTCATCTGCCTCCTATGAAGCCCCTCCTTCCTAATGACCAAGGAATTTGATTGATTTACAGGTGTGGCTAATTCCTCTTTTATTTCTTGTAAGCAGGAATTTCTTTTTCTAAGCCAGATGTGATCTCATTATTGGAGCAAGGAAAAGAGCCCTGGATGGTGAAGAAGGAGGGAATAAGAGGAACATGCCCTGGTGAGTGAGAACTAGAGAGGCAGACGCCATTGCTAGGGAACGTTTAGCTCCAGCTCATAATTGATGCTTCCTGGGTGCTTTTATTCAAGGCGATAGGCCTCGGAAGAAACATTTTTTAGCACGGGCTCCCTAATTTATTCTTTTTGTGTATCTTCTCTCACAAGTTATTACCTTCTCTGATAACCCATTTCCTGATTTGTGGGTCTGAATGTCAGTGTCTCCTTGTCCTTCTCTTTTAGTTTTGCTCTAGTTTATTCATTCCATTTGTTTAAATCTAGACTTCCTTCCTTTCTAGGTATTTATTCCTTTGCTTGAAGGATTGATTCATTTTTTTAATTCACATATTCTTTTACTTATGTTCTGTTTTGAGCACAGCATTTTGCTAAATTCTTGGGATTATTAAGAGTTTTATAAACCATCAAAAAAATAAAGCATTTCTAGTTTTTTGTTTGTTTTTATTTTGGTACTAGGGATTGAACTCAGGGGCACTTGACCACCAAGCCACATCCTCCACCCTATTTTGTGTTTCATTTAAAGACAGGGTCTCACTAAGTTGCTTAGCACCTCGCTTTTGCTGAGGCTGTCTTTGAATTCATCATCCTCCTGCCTCAGCCTCCTGAGCTGCTGGGATTACAAGTGCGTGCCACCGCACCCGGCTCTAGTTTTATTTTCCAAGTCTAGGTAACTGGAATTTGATAGCACTCAATAGAAATAATCAGAAGAAAGTAGCTTGGTAGGAGGAAAGATGAGGAATTTGGATGGGGAAATAGATTTATTCTGATGAGATGTGAAGTTCTCCAAGTGTAGAAATGCCACATACAATTAGATTGGAAGACAGGCTCAGAAAAAAATCTAACTTAAAGATATCAGTGTGAATGAATGAGATCACCTGTCTTAAGAGTTTGAGAATTAAAGGGGCTGGGGTTGTGGCTCAGGGGTAGAGTGCTTGGCTAGAATGTGTGAGGCACTTGGTTCGATTCTCAGTACCACATATAAATGAAATAAAGGTCTATCAACATCTAAAACAAAATTTAAAAAGAGCTTGAGAAGTAAACCCTTAAGTTCTTATGGGAAAGTAGATCTTTGACAATTTTCTCAGTGTCCTCTGGTAAACTGACTCTTGTTTCTGTCTTTGATCAAAAACTTTTTTCTACATAATTATCCTTTTCATTACCAGATTTTTTTCATGATTTTGAGCAATCTGTAATTCTGTAATACTAATATCTTTTATGGCTTGTATCTAATACTAATATCTTTTATCTTGTATTCTGTGATAATAATATCTTTTATTCCTTTTATATCTATCATAGTTTCCAATTTTAGTTTCATTAGTCTTCTCTTTTACAGTACGGGGGCACTCTTTACCATTGATCCCTATCCCCAGCCCCCTTTTTTTTTTGAGACATGGCCTGGCTAAGTTGCTAAGACTGACCTTAAACTTGTGATCTCCCTGCCTCAGCTTCCTGAATTGCTGGGATTACAGGCATGTGCCACCATGCCTGGCAAATTTCTATTTTATATAGTTTTTTTTTTTTTTGAACCAGGGATTGAACTCAGGGACACTCGGCCTCTGAGCCACATCCCCAGCCCTATTTTGTATTTTATTTAGAGACAGGGTCTCACTGAGTTGCTTAGGGCCTCACTAAGTTGCTGAGGCTGGCTTTGAACTCACGATCCTCCTGCCTCAGCCTCCCGAGTTGCTTGGATTACAGGCGTGCGCCACCACGCCCAGCTCTATTTTATATAGTTATTATTTTTAAAAAATGGATTAGGTTGCCACTCATAAATCAGTTTTATTTTTTAAGACTCAGTTAATGGATTTATCTTTTCAGTGTTACCATTCTTTACTTTTTCAATTCTTTGTTCTTTTGCTTTTCTCCTTAATAACTTTCTCCTTCTAATTTTATTTATTTTGTTCTCCATCTTGCTAAAATCAGAGCTTAATATGTTAATTTCATTTTCTCTTCCTCAGTAATGACATTATTAAGGGCTATTAATTTTAAATCTTTTTCTATAACTCTTTCCTACAGACTTTGACATTTAACATTTTTGTTATTGCCATTTCCTAGATAAATTTAAAATTCCCTTTCACTGGAGAATTGTTGAAAGAAGAATTTTCTGGTTTCAAATGTTTATTTAATCCAAATGTTTTATTATATTTTATCAGATAGTATTAATATTAAGGAATATTTACAAACAGAAAATTGTATCTACACAAATTGTACAATTTAACAATTTCTAATATTGGCATACATCCTTGAAATCATCACTACATTCAAGACACATTGTATTTAGAGACCAAAAGATTACCTATGGGCTGGAGGTATAGCTTAGTGTTAGAGGACTTGCCCAGCATGTGCAAGTCTCCATGTTCCATCCCCTGCACCACAAAAAAGGGAAAAAGAAAAAAAGAAAGATTACTTGTATCTCTTTGCAGTCCATCCATTTCTCCATCTCCAGTTCCATACAAATACTAATATTATCTTTGTTACTTTAGATTAGGTTGCAGCCAATCTAAATGGAATCATCCACCGTGGCTTATGTTCTATCCAGCTTCTCTCACTCAGCATGATGATTTTGAAATCTGACCACATTGTTGCATGTGTGAATACATTGATCCTTTTATTGCTGAATAGATTTAGGTTGAATAACATCCATTGTAAATGGATAAACAAATTATCCATTTGTGTTGCTTCCAGTTTGGGGCTATTATAAATAAAGTTACTATGAAGAGGAGAGTTGTTTTCATTTCTCTTGGGTAAATATCTAAACTGGGTCAAACGATAATTATAATTTAACTTTGTAAGAAACTGCCAGTTTCCCAAAAGGGTAGTGCCATTTTACATAGCCTCTAGCAGTGTATGAACATTTTGCTTGCTTCATGTCCTCAAAAAATACTGATATTGTCAGTACTAGTTTTAACCTTAGTCATTATAATGGTGGTATTATAGTTTTGTTCTGTTTTGCTTTGTTTCATTTGTGTACTGGCAATTAACCTGGGGGCAGTTTACCATTGAGCTATATTTCCAGCCTTTTTATTTCTTATTTTGTTTTGAGACAGGGTCTTAGTAAGTTTCTTAGCTAAATTGCTGAAGCTGGTTTTGAACTTTCAATCCTCCTGTGTCAGTCTCCCAAGCCACTGGGATTAAAGGCAGGTCCCACTACACCTGTAATTTATATGTTTATCCTTTCACCAGAACCACATTGCCTTTATTGTTGTAGCTTTGTGATTAATTTTGATATCAGATTGTGCCTTTTGTACAATCACTGTGACTACTGTAGGTCATTTGCATTTTATATAAATTTTAGAATGAAGTTGAGAATTTCTAGTCAAAAAGCTTGCATTTTGGTTGGGATTACATTGAATCCATGTACCAATTAAGAGAGAATTGACACTTTAAAAACATTGATTCTTCTAATCTATGAGTATTTTTTAATAAGCCATATAGTGTACTTTAATTTCTCATAGGATTATTTTGTAGTATCTAGTGTAGTGATGTTATATTCTTTTAAAAATTTTTTTCCTCAGTCTTTTATAGGTTTTGGGTGTTACTACAAATATAATTTTTTAAAATTGTTTTCCAATAGTGTTCTGCTAGTATGCAGAGAATGTAAAGTGTTTTTATATTAACTCTTTATCCTATGACCTTGCTTCATGTTATATAGTAGGAGTTGTAGGAGTTGTTTTAAATGTTCCTGAGGATTTTTCATATACACAACTATGACATCTGCAAACACAGAGTTTTATTTCTTCCTCTCTCTTTTTTTTTTTTTTTTTTGGAACTGGGGATTGAACTCAGGGGCACTTGGCCACTGAGCCACATCCCCAGCCCTATTTTGTATTATATTTAGAGACAGGGTCTCACTGAGTTGCTTAGCGCCCTCTCCTTGCTGAGGCTGGCTTTGAACTCAGGATCCTCCTCCCTCAGCCTCCCGAGCTGCGGGATTACAGGCGTGCGCCACCACACGCAGTTTTACTTCTTCCTTTCTGATCATTTCTTCTCCATGTAGCACAATGGCTAACATCTCCTGTACAATGTTGAATACAACTGGCAAGAACAGATACATTTATGTTGTGCCATTCTTCAGAGGAAATGTGTCCTATCTATTCAGTTGATGTAAACTATAGTTTTTTCTTAGATGATCTTGATGAGTTTGAAGCAGTTCCTTTCTATCCCTGATTTGCTAAACATTTTTTTTTTCAGTGCTTGGGATTGAACCCAGGGCCTACCAATTGAGCTATATCCCCAGCCCTAAAAATTTTTTATAATAAATGGGTCAAATACTCATTCTAAACCTGATCATGCAGGTTTTCTTCTTTATTCTGTTAATATGATGGATTGCATTGATGATTTTGAAATACTAAACCAAAATCTTACTTTCCTGGGATAAACTCTACTTGGTCAAGATTATGCTTTTCATATTGTCCTGGATTTGATTTGGCACAGTTATCTAAAGATTTTACATTTATGTTCATATGCTACATTGGTGTATGGATTTACCTTCTTATAATTTCATTACCAGGATAATGCTGGCCTTATGGAAACAAATTGGGAAGTATTTTATCCTCTTCTATTTCCTGCAAGAGTTGGGTAGAATGGTATTGTTTCTTCCTTAAACTGGTGGAATTCATCAGTTAAGACATCTGTGCCTGTTAAGACGTTTGTTTTGTTTTGTTTAATTTTTTTAGTTTTCAATGGACCTTTATTTTACTTATTTATATGTGGTGCTGAGGATCAAACCCAGTGCCTCACACATGCTAGGCAACAGCTCTACCACTGAGCCACAGCCCCAACCTGCCTAGAACATTTTTTATGTGGGATATTTTTATTCATTAAAAGCCTTAATGGATATAGGGTTATTTTGGGTATCTAATTCTTCTTGAAATCAACTCTGGTAAGGTATATCTTTCAAAGGATTTGTGCATTTTATTGGAGTTGTCTATTAACATGTTCATAATATTTTTTTCTTAATGTCTATAGGGTGTATAATGATAATTCCTTTCAGTGTTTTGTTTTGTTTTGTTTTGTTGTTTTGTGTTTTGTTTATGGCACTGGGAATTGAATCCAGGGTGCTCTACTACTGAGCTCCATCCCCAGCCCAGTTATATTTTTATTCTGAGACAGGGTCTCACTAAGTGGCTGAGGCTGGCCTTGAACCTGCAATCCTCCTGCCTTTGCCTCCTGCATGGCTGGGATTCCAAGTACATGCTATCACACCCAGCTCTTCTTTCAGTTCTGATTTTTTTTTTTTTTTTTTTTTGGTACTGGGGGTTAAACCCAGGGGCACTGGACCACTGAGCCACATCCCCAGCCTTATTTTGTATTTATATAGAGACAAGGTCTCACTGAGTTGCTTAGGGCCTCGCTAAATTGCTGAGGCTGGCTTTGAACTCGCGATCCTCCTGCCTCAGCTTCCCACGTGCTGGGATTACAGGCGTGCGCCACCGTGCCCAGCTTAGTTCTGATTTTTCTGACTTCTGTTCTTTTTATTTATTTTTTCCTAATCAGTGATCTTTTTAATAAAATTACTTTTGGTTTACTTCTCTGTTAATTGTTTTCTGTTTTGTTATTTTCTCTACTTAGCTTTTTTAAAAAAATTTTAGTTGTAGATGAACATAATACCTTTATTTATTTATATGATGCTGAGGATCAAACCCAGTGCCTCATGCATGTGAGGCAAGTGCTCTACCACTGAGCTAAAACCCCAGCCCCAGCTTTTTTTGTTTCTATTTTCCTTAGGTTTATTGTGGTTTTCTTCTCCCTTTTGAGGTCACACCTTATATTGTTGATGTTTATACTTCTAGTTTTTTTCCTAATACAAATGACTTAAATAATTTCCTTTCAGTACTGTTTTAGCTATATCCCACAAATTTTGGTGTGTTATATTATTATTAGTCAATTTAAGATATTTTCTGATTTATTAAACTCTTTGACCTGTGAATTATATAGAAAAGGATTGTTTAATTCCCAGATGTGTTAAGTTTACCAGGCATCATTATTTGTTTACTTTTGATTTAATTCTGTCGAGGTTAAGAATATACTGTTTATAAGAACATGTTTACTAGACCATCATTTGGTCTATCTTACTGAACATGCCATCAATAACTGTTGTGCAGTTGATGTGTTTAGTGTTCTAGCAATACAAATGATATCAAGGTAGTTAATTCTGATATGATCCCTCATGTATCTACTAATTTTTATCTAGTTTTATTAATTGCTGGGTGTAACATATTGAAATCACATAAAATGATCATACAATTTCCTTTTAGTACTTAACATTGTCAAATTTTGTTTTAATGTATCTGAAGTGATGCATTAGATGCATACACATTAATAATTATAATCTCCTGATGGCTTTATCGTTTATCATTGTGATATATGTTCCTCTTTCTCTCTGGTAATACTCTCCTTTGAGGTTTATTTCATCTGCTATGAATAGAGACACTCTGGCCTGTGCTTACTGTTTGCATGTTCCTGTGGACAGCATGGGTCTTCCTGTTTCTGTTTCTTCTTACGCATGCTGCCTTTTAACTGGTTAGGAAGTCCATTAATATTTAGTATGCAGCGTGAATATCCCTGAACCAAACATCTGATATGCTTCAAAATTCGAGACATTTTGAATGCTGACATGCCATCAGTGAAGAATTCCACACCATAAAACTTGTTTTATCCACAACATTATTTAAAATATTATATAAAATAACATTCAAGCTGCATGTACAAGGTGTGTATGAAATGTAAATGAGTTTTACGTTTATAGTTGGGTCCTGTCCCTAAGATATTTCATTAGATATATGCAAATATTTTAAAAAATGCCTGAAATTCGAAACACTTCTGGTTCTAAGTATGAGATACTCAACCTGTAATGATTTATATAGATTGATTTTGGTCTGCCATTATCATTTTTTTCTTTGCTCTTTTGTTTTTATTCTCTTTCTCTCCTATCTTCTTTTAGCTTACTTGAATATGTTTTAGAATATTTATTTATTTCCTGGATTTTTAGGTATGTCTTTTTACATTATGCTTTCAGTGGTTGCTGTCGGGCAGGAGTATTCAAAATATGGTCTTGAGATGAGCAGCATCACCTGGGAACTCATTAGGAATGTGGATATTCAGCCCTGATCCCAGACCTACTCAGAAACTCTGTGAATGGGGCCCATCAATCTGCACTTTTTTCTTTTTGCAGCACTGGGGGTTGGGCCCAGGGGTCCTCTACTACAGAGCTCCATCCCAACCCTATTTACATATGTATGTATCTAGTGGGACCAGGGAATTCTTTTTTATTTTGAGAAGGGGGCTCTCACTAAGTTGCCAGGGTTGGCTTTGAACTTGTGACCCTCCAGCTTCAGCCTCCTGAGTTGCAGAATCTGTATTTTAACGAGTTCTGTAGGTGATTCTGACGCACCCTAAAATCCGAGGGTCGTGGCTGCAGTGGTTATAATACAGACCCTTATCACTCTACTGAGAGCTGAATGTTAAAAACGACTGCTTGTGTCTGTACTTTCTTACTACAGTTTTATCAGTTTAATCCTGGGTTTACCCAGGTTCAGTGCTTCCTGTCAGTCATTTCATATTCCTCCTTGAGTCTTCAGAACTTCACCTTCATGTTGACTCTTTAAGGGACGTTCATGAGTTGACTTGTAATTGTTTATCGACATGGGGCCAGTTTGGAAGAGCATGGGGGCAGGGCAGCAGGAATAAGCAGCTGCAATTCATGTCTGTTGCCTTTTGATTATTTTCTATCAAATTTCATTATCTACTGTGGTATATCCAGTTCACTAAGAGTATTTCAGTCATTTACTCCATTGTGCAAGCAGATCATTCATATAAAAGGATAAATTAATGTGGCATTTCAAGTATTATCAACTCACTATCCTAAGCCCATCCTATTCTAGGCAATGGGTATTCAAGAAAGGGATGGGTGGTTCTTGCACATGCAAGTGTCCATTCTAGTGATGACAGAGATTAAATTAGTATGTACTGAAATGTGAACTAAGTTAAATGCTATGAAGTGCAAGACAGAAGGACAGTACAGTGTCTAGTACTTTATATTGAGAGGTCAGAGAAGGTTATCAGGAGAGGTAATGTTTGAGCAGACCCTGAGTGCAGCCCACTGAGGAGGAAAGAAGATATACAGGGCAGGTGCTTTCCAGTGGGAATACCCATGTAGGTGAAGTACAGGAGGCAAGTGAGAGACCAGAGGAAGGCAGGGTCAGAGAACAGGTCACACAGAGTTCTACAAACCAGGCTGGGGATTTTGATTCTAATGTAGATGTGGTAAGAAGTCACTGGAAAGGGCTGGGGATATAGCTCAGTTGGTAGGGTACTTGCCACACAAGCACAAGGCCCTGGGTTCAATCCCCAGCACCACAAAAAAAATAAATAAATAATAAAAATAAAAAAAAATAAATTAAAAAAAAAAGAGAAGTCATTGGAAAGGGGAAGGCAGATTAAGGCCTGGGCTAAGTTAATGAAACTATGCAGTTTGATACAACATTTTTCTTTTACACAAAGGAATCTTAGCTTCAAGAATCAATTGAAAATGTATGTTTAGTTGGAATTTCTCACATAGAAAATTGTTCTCAAGAAGACCTTTCTCTAACTGCAAAAGTTTACACATACAGCTTCATGAACAGAGTTTCATATGGATTAGTTTTGGGGGATCCAGTGCAGGTTTATTAGCTATATTGTTGACATTTTAAAATTGGTGTTTCCTTTTTTCCTTTTTTTTTTGTTTTTGTTACTGGAATTGAACCTAGGCAGCACTCTACTACTGAAGTATAGTGCCATCCTCAGGCCTTCTGATTTTTTATTTTGAGACAGGGTCTTGTTGCCCAGGTCTTGTGACCTTGAATTTGTGGTCCTCCTCCCTCAACCTCCTGAGTTGCTGGGATTACAGGCATGCACCACTGAACCCAGCCTTTAAAATCTACTTTTTAAAGATGATCAACTTAGCTTGAATGCAGAATACACTGCAGTAATGGAGGAAAGCTGAAGACTGTAACGTTAACTTAGATATAAAATGGCAATTGTAATTTTCAATGACCTCTTCAGTATTACCTTACTGGTTATATATGATTATTTTATTTCCTGAATCACCTTCCTTAAGCTCTCATTGTTTGTAATCTCAAGTTTTAGAATGCATTAAGAGATATGAATTTTGAAAAACTTTTGCATTTCATCTTCCCATTTTTGTTTTGGAAGTTTCCTTATAATGAATAAATACCAAAGTTGTTTGTTTTTTGATGTCTTTTAGATTGGGAGCATCTATTTAAAAACAGTGACTTTTCATCAAAGCAAGATGTTTATCAAGAATCAGCCAAAGCAGTGACAATGGGAAGAAGCCATCTCACTCAGAGCCTTGTTTGCCCCAGTTTGAAAGACTGTGAAAGCGAGGAGTGGTTTAAGAACAAGGTGGGAAGTCAGCAGATACACTCTGACCAACTGACGATCACTCACAAAGACATCCTCCCTGAAGATCAGAGTATTGAGTATAATAGATCTTGGGAAACATTCAGTCTGGATACAAGACTAGATGTACATCAGAGGTTCGCCACCAAAGAAAGAGTACATAAGTGTGAACCACAAAAGAGATGTTATCGAAAAAAATCTGTTGAAATGAAACGTAAGAAGGTCTATGTAGAAAAGAAACTTTTGAAATGTAACGAATGTGAGAAAGTCTTCAATCAGAGCTCATCCCTTACTCTCCATCAGAGAATTCATACTGGAGAGAAACCCTATGCATGTGTTGAATGTGGGAAAACCTTCAGCCAGAGTGCAAACCTAGCTCAACATAAGAGAATACATACTGGGGAGAAGCCTTTTGAATGTAAAGAATGTAGGAAGGCCTTCAGCCAGAATGCACACCTAGCTCAACACCAGAGAGTTCATACTGGAGAGAGACCTTATCAGTGTCAAGAATGTAAAAAAGCCTTCAGCCAGATTGCACACCTGACTCAACACCAGAGGGTTCATACTGGAGAGAGGCCTTTCGAATGTATTGAGTGCGGAAAGGCCTTTAGTAATGGTTCATTTCTTGCTCAACATCAGAGAATTCACACAGGAGAGAAACCTTATGTATGTCATGTGTGTGGGAAGGCCTTTAGCCATCGTGGATACCTGATTGTACATCAGAGGATTCATACAGGAGAGAGACCCTATGAATGTAAGGAATGTAGGAAGGCCTTCAGTCAGTATGCACACCTGGCTCAGCACCAGAGAGTTCATACTGGAGAGAAGCCTTATGAATGTAAAGTATGTAGGAAAGCCTTTAGCCAGATTGCATACCTTGATCAGCACCAGAGGGTTCATACTGGAGAGAAGCCCTATGAATGTGTGGAATGTGGGAAGGCCTTTAGCAATAGTTCCTCACTTGCACAACATCAGAGAAGTCATACTGGAGAAAAACCTTATATGTGCAAGGAATGTAGGAAAACGTTCAGCCAGAATGCAGGCCTTGCTCAACATCAGAGAATTCATACTGGAGAGAAACCATACGAATGTAATATCTGTGGGAAAGCCTTTAGCTATAGTGGATCTCTTACTCTGCATCAGAGAATCCACACTGGAGAGAGACCCTACGAGTGCAAAGATTGCAGGAAGTCCTTCAGACAGCGTGCACACCTCACTCACCATGAGAAAATCCACACTATGGAGACTTTCTTGGCCCTTTCCTCTCACTCACCCTCCACATCTACTCAGTTGCCAAGACCTGTAGGTTTTATCTCCTAAATACATGCAGAAGCTGACCCACTTAATGCATTTCCACTATATCGCCATTATCCAGTACACACAGTCTATTGAATATGGAAATAGCTTTCTGGTGGGTCTCCATGTGTGTACCACTGCCTCTGTCCATCCTCAGCATTTTAGCCAAACTTATATTTAAAAAAAAAAAGTGTTGATGACATCATTTCTCCCTATTTAAAATCCCTCAGTGACATCCCCTAGCTCTCAGCACATCTCTCAAAATAACCTAAAAAGCCTCCTGCCCTCCCCCATCCAATACTACCTTCCAAAGCCCTCTCACTCCCGGAATACTTATTCAGAATTAAGTACTCATTCCAACATCCAGCAGATCTGCGCGCCAATCCTTACTCTTCCATTTTCTAGTCCTAATTTTGAGGAAGCAGTTTATCCTTTGTAAACTTGTCTTATTTATATCATAGGAATAATGGTACTACCTCAGAAGTTAATGAGAGAATTAAATAATGCATGTAAACTGCTCAGCAGAGTGCTTAGCATAAAGTAATAACTACTAAGGTAAAATTAAAGACCATGGTATACAAAGAAGAGCTGTTCACCTTCACCATAAAGCAGCAGCAGCCTAGGCTAAGATTTGTGAGGCCTTTTCATTAGGAACAGCAGTGTAGGTGGTGAGATCTAATGCAATGCAATTGTCATTAGAGTCTCTGCTCAAGGGTAACGTGGTGGCTTTTACTTCAGCATGAAGAGATGTGGATCCATGACTATTGACAACAAAGACAATTTCATTAGATAATCAAGAGAAGCTAGATTTCATATGAAATCACTTTTCATAAGAGACAGAACTGAGGGCTGGGATGTAGCTCAGCAAAGCATTTGCCTCACATTCACAAAGCCTTGCATTCAATTCCCAGTTCCAAAAATGGGGGAAAAAAAACCACCAAAAAAAAATAAGGGAGAGAGAACTGAGATGTGTTCACCATTTACATATAAACAAAACAACAGAAATTTTAAAAACAAGGTAAAACCTGATCAGTAACCAATGAAGAACAGGAAATAAAGTGTAAGTTTTACCTTCTTTCCCAATTTCAGGTCAACTGTTTCAAACCTACGTCATTTAAACTAAAGAAGTTGTTACATTTCTAAAATTCCAAAACCAAAGGAGAAAAGAAAGTACAACTACAGGTCAGTAGTCAAAGTGGCTGCTCACAAACGTTTGATGTAGTGTGCATTGAGTTTTAAATGAATACCTTTAGGATGACATGTGTTTCTCATTTCCAGAGTTCAAACCGTTCTCCAAGCCCTTATATCTACCCTGCTATGCTGTTTATACTACTTCCTAACTCCTAAAGGCTTTGAGTGTGCACCAACGCAGTGACCAGTTCACATCTGAATGTAGATACGCAGAGACTGACACACGGTTAGTGGAGGATGGAAATGAAGACTTGAATAGACATTCCTCCTCCTTGGGAATTTTCAGCATGATACAGATGTCAGTAGCCCACAAAGTAATACATAGATTTTCTTATATCTAAGAGAATCCTGAGATTTTTCACGGCTTGATGTGTGTGAATGTTTGTGTGTGTTAATATACATACACATCCATAAAGGTACACATATGAAGAAAATACATAATAAAAGTGGCATTTGACAGCAGTTGTTTTAGCCCTTGGGAAAAATTGATTCTGTTTTGTTCAAAACTAATCCCCTGGTCCTGCACATGGAAGTTACTTTAAATGGTTATCTAAATGTGGAACAAACACCAGAGGACACTAAAATCATGGATTGAGAACAATCTTCCCAAATATGTGAGATCAGAAGCCTCCCTCCCTCCTACACATAAAGATTCAGGCTTGACTGCTAAGAATTTCACAAAAATTTTTATATGGTCAAAGATAGTATAACATTCTACTCTCGTGTATTAACTAAAAAGTACAAATTTTAAAAAGGTAGTATAAACAAAGTAAAAAGTTTTTAAACCAAAGAATGGGAGATAACACTTCTCCCTCCAGGAACAAAGAAGATGAAGATTCATCAAGTGATCAATAACTGTGATAAGTACTGAATCTCACTTTGACCAGAAATACAATTTAAAGAACCATTTTTCAGTATGTTGATGAAGTTCTGTATGGTGAAGTCGGAGGAAAGGGGGACTGCTGTGCACTGGTGTGGGGTGCAGCATGAGTCTGCACAGATTTCTGGGAGGCAACTTCCCCATATTAGGGAATTTCATTAGGAAAAGTAAGGTTTTCTTTGCAATAAAAACAGCAAACAACTTTGTCTTCCCTCCAAAACCCCTTTAAACCAATAGGTCAGTGTAAAAACTGCCAAATAAAAGAACAAAGTCAAGCAAGGTCAGTGAATCTGTAAAAGGCAAAAGGGGTGGAAGAGTTCCTGACATGCCAAGGAAGCAGCTGCTTCCTGGAATGTCCTAGTGTCAGAATAGTTCTGGTAATGGTGACCAGTCCACCAAAGGATCCTTCAAGTTCTGGCCGAGGATGAGCGTGGGTGAGAGAATACAGATGGCTTGTAAATTCAAGTCCCTGCTTAGCCTTACAGCATCAGGATGCAGATTACAGTGCACTATCAAGCACTGGCAGTGGTGTGAAGTGAGAGCAGTCACCACAGCCTCAGTGGAGACAGAGTTTTGAATGCTTATCAGTCGCTGCTCTGAGTTTGTGAACTGCAAGAAACAATCTAAGTTTCCATCAATGTATTCACAACTACAAGGTCTATCCAGCATTAAAAAGAATGGACTGCTGTAATCCCAGCACTTGGGAGGCTGAGGCAGGAGGATCGCGAGTTCAAAGCCAGCCTCAGCAACTTAGCGAGGCCCTAAGCAACTCAGTGAGACCCTAAAATACAAAATATGACTGGGGATGTGGCTCAGTGGTGGAGTGCCCCTGAATTCACTCCCCAGTACCCACCCCCCCCAAAAAAGAATGGACTGATGATATTAGTATGGATTTGACTAAAAGACTTAAAAAATTGCAGTCTGGGGATGCAGCTCAGTTGGTAGAGTGCAGGCCTTGCATGCACAAGGCCCTGGGTTCAATCCCCAGCACCACATACACACACACAAAAAAAAATTGCAGAAAACATGTATTATATATTTAAAAGTACATTTCTAGCCAGGTGCTATGGCACACAGTTGTAATTCCAGCTACCTGGGAGGCTGAGGCAGGAGGATCACAAGTTTGAGGCCAGCCTCAGCAACTTAGCCCTTATCTGAAGATAATTAAAAATAAAAAGGGATGGGATATAACTCAGTGGTAGAACACCCCTGGGTTCATCTCCAGTACTGAAGGAAAAAAAGGAATGGATTTATGTAAGTATAAAAATGCTTAGGAAAAGTCTGAACAGATACCCCCAACTGCTCAGGGTTCTGCTCATGGGAATTTCATGTTATCTATGTTGTGGGAAGTTTTATTTTTATTTTTTTATAGTGATGGGGATCAAACCCAATTGTAAGTTTTAAATAAGAATGTGATTTTAAAAATTATCAGTACAGAATCAACTTACAGATAACTTCAGCAGTAGGAGAATGAAGAGTAGAGTAGCAGCCTAAGCAAGGCCTCCTCTTTGACATGTGGGGAATCTCTCCTTGGTTTGACCCATTTTCATGCATATGGAGGTCCTGCTAACCCATTCCATTCAGGAAGTAGACCAGGAGAACATCCAAAGAACCCCCTTCTATTTTCACGGGGTAGCCAAACCACATAGCTCTAAAATGTGCACAGGTGGTCAGGGATCATTCCATGTGATGAAGACCATCAGCGTAATGATGACCAAGAGACAGAACTAAATCTAGAAGGAAATCGCGTCATAACAGAAGAAACTGAGAGTTCCACTTTAATCTGAGATTTGAACAGATGTTGCATATTTAAAACAATAGGAAGCTATTTTAAAAATGATTAAGAGCTCCCAGGAATAAAAGAAATTACTGCTGTAATAATGAAGTTCTGAAAGATAGTTAAGGAATCTCCAAATATGTAAAGAATCAGAAAAGCATGAAAATGAGCATGGAGATTTAAAGGTTCACATCTATGCTCCAGAAAAAAAAATTAACAGAGAATTTAAGAATGTGTCAAGTAAATAATTGAGAATCTTTCTAGACTGAAGCACGGCATGTATGTTCAGCTTGGAATAGCTTACTGAATGACGGACAGGATGAGCTGCAAAAGCAACAGGAAAAAATGTCCAGAAATATGATTGTGAAAGCTCAGAATACTAAGGATGAGAACATTGTGAAAGCTTTACAGAAACTAAAACAAAAAAACAATTAGGCTGGGTTTCTCTCTCATCAGCAATAATCAATGACAAAATATAGAAAAGCACCTTCCAAATTTTAAAGTAAAATTACTTTGAACCAAAACTCTATACCCAGCCAATAATAACTGAAAGCATGAGGCCAGGAACTGACGTTTTGGACAGGCAGTTGACATCAAATGTCTTGTTAGAGCAGTGAGAGTTCGCCTCCAGTAAGCCTGAGGGAGAAAACAGCAGCACTAGTTTTGATTAACAGTGGCTTTAACACAGAAGAGTAGAGGACAGGTAGGGGCCATTCCAACAAGTAGAGAGTGATCAGGCCAAATTGCTGGTGGACCAGGAATTCAAGGAGTATGATGTTAATAAAGTAAGAAAAATGGGCTAGCTACATTTCAAGCTAAAATATAACTCTTGTGGGTAAGTCCCTAATTTACATAAGACTCATAAAGAGCACGTAACATTGATACATGCAGGAAGAGCAATCAGTCAAGACTATGAGAAAGTAAACTCAAATTGCCACTTCCATACTCAGTTGTCAAGTGCCCCGGGTTCACTCCCTGGTACCAAAAACACCTACAGGAACGTTAAATGAATCCTAGATCCCTAGTGATTCCTACCATTCTGTAAATGCTCATCTGAGAACTACACTTCTAGAAAGATGGAGTTGTAGGGAATGGTTTAACCTCTCAAGTATCTTTTAAAAACCTGAACAAAATGTATGAACTGTTGATGTTGAATACCGACAGTCAGGGCAATGGGCCCACAGAGGCTGATCTGGATGTGCAGGCCACTCCCTGAGGTTAACCTGGAGGAGCACTCGGCTGAGGCTCCATCCTCACATTGGGGAGGGTACAGCTGAGGGAAGGCCAGACTCAGGGTGGAGAGGGCATGGCTAGCTGGAAGTCCCATACTGATCAAAGAGCTGTGACATTCCCAGACGTCTAGCATGGAGACAGACACAGCTTTGGCACTTTTCAAATACCCGTTCAGCACAGATGGTGACCAGTGACCCTGCTTGTGGTGTATCAACTCCTAGACCAGCACACCTGTATGTCCCCTCTCACCAGCCGAGAGCTGTTTTCCTTCTCAAATAAATCCTACTTTTAACACTCACCTTCTGGGGTTTGTGGGTTTCATTCTTTGGATTCACAAGAACCTGGAAGGAAGTCAGGGTGTGTGGCTGGATCTGCTGCAAAGACAGCATCTGTCTGCTACCAGAGCCCTGACTCCCTAGATCCTGCTCCACTGCACTGCTGAGGAGTGGAGTCCTGCTGCGAAGGGCACCCTGCAGCAAAGACCTGCCGCTGCTGGGGAGGGCACCCAGAAGCCGAGAACCAGATTCACATGGAATCGTGCAAGGGGAGACTGACCCAAGAACGGGAAACATGAGGTGAGTTCTATGATGCCCCCCAGATAACTGCATGGCTTCCAGGTGTCACGCATAATCAGGATGGAAGTCTAGGAACAGAAAGCTTTCAGTAGCTGGTTCTATGAGAAGGCCAGTGAACCCACACATTAGGAGAAAAGGGACAAAATATGCTACCAATAGATGGAGTGGCAGAGGTGACACACCACAGCCATTAAGGGGGAAAATATATAATGGCCTTTCTGGAAATTGATAACCTAGATAAAATGAATTTTTTTGAAAGCATCAAATTACCAAAGGTTACTCATGAAACCCAGAACAGTTTTATGACTATTAAAGGGATGGAATCTGTAATTTAAGCCAAGCATTTTTTACTTTTTTTAGCAAAATTTTTTTTTTTGGGGGGGGGGGTGCTGGGGATTGAACCCAGGGCCTTGTGCTTGCAAGACAAGCACTCTACCAATTGAGCTATATCCCCAGCCCCAGCAAACATATTTTGTAATAACTTTTTAGCATTTCTTAAGATTTTAAAGCTATCTTGGCAAATCTTTAATAAGCACCTTAAAAGAAGGTGTGTTGGGTGTACTAAATAGGATGTTCTCAGGCTGGTGTTTTCCCAGCAGCGTGAACGTGACTTGCCTTGGTGCTTGTTTCCTGGTGTTCTCTGAGCTCCACAGATTGCCATTCTGGGATCATTAACTTTGGAAACTTCTTGGCCAAACTTCTTCAAGTTTTTCCTGCCCCGTATTCCACATGCCTTCTGGAATTTCAATTGTTGTGTTGGATCACCAGATATCTCCCCACAGCTACTGGATATACCACCACCACCACCACCACCACCACCACTTTGAATTTCAGTGTGTCTGGCTATATGTGTATATATTGCACTTTCAGGTTCATTTATTCTTTCCTAGAATGTGTCAATTATACTGATGAACTTGCTGAAGACACTTTTTCATTCCTGTATTTCCCCTTGATTTCAGAAATCAGGCAAGGCTTAAGTTCTGTAGTGGCTGGTTACCCTAAGTTCACCACTGGTGACTAACTTTGGGGTGAGGCCTGGTTTCCCCAGCGTTCACCTCAGCATCCAGGTCCTCTTCAGCTCTCCCCTTTGGGTTACGCCTCAGAGACAGTGCAGTTTTACTAAATTTTCACTCCAGTGCTTTATGAAGGACTTGCCCCTCCCCGGTGCGGCCTCCCCAGCACTCCACTACTCCCACGTTGTTATGCACGTCTGCTTCTTCCCTGGCCTCCTGCCCTGCTGCTCCTTCACTACCCTCACCACCACCTCTCTAGAAGAGATGTCTCCACACCCTCCCCATCGTGGAGTTCCTCCTCCTCTCTTCCACCTGCACACCCTGCACACATTTCCGTTTTCATATCCTGTCTTCTCTGGTCAGCAGGAAGTGTCCGTGGGCAGGAGCGTCTTGCCAGTTCACACACCCTCAGTTTAGCAGTGATTGGTTCCAGGATAGTCGCACACAACTGCACAGACGTGTTCACTGAAGGAGCGCTCAAAACTCATAGGCACAGCCTAAAATCAAAGTGTCAGGTCGGATTTAAGTGGCTGTGGGAGGCAAGGACACCTGGCAACCTCCTGTAAGCACGCTGGAGCAAACAGTTAGATGCAAATGAGTAAGACCTGCTGACCCTTCCACCTGGGCCAGCTATTCCTGGGCAGGACCTCTAGCCTATTCCAGCCCTTTGAAAACCCTGGGCAGCCAGATCCACGTGTGATTTTCTCTGGTTTTCACCCTGAGGGCTGGGAATTTTGCCAGGGAGCGCAAACTCTAATAAAGTTTGGTTCGACTATTTTTGTCTGACTCATTTGGCCATCGCTGCAAGCTTACATTTGGTGCCAAAATCGCCCACGAGCTTACACAAAGTACTGTCGAAACTGCCTCTCCTACACCAGGCAAGTGATAAAACAAATCTTATCAGGATTTAAAGTTTTCAGGATTAAAAAAACAAACCAAACCAATCTTGATTTTCTTGAGGTTGGATGTACTTCTAAAACTTATGTATATTAAAGAATTAAGTGATGAACGTTTTGATCCTTGAGAAAATAACTGAGCTCCTAGGGTTGGGAGCACAGGTAGGCCTTAAGTTACTTTCCCTGTGTGGTGCCCCAGTGGTGACAAGATGAAGTGGGGGCTTCTGACTGGCTCAGAAAGAAGGCTGCAACGATAAAACACTGCTCCTAACCCATTCCATGTCAGGTTCTGAGTGAGCACACTGCCATCCCAGGCACTCCTGAAATCTCCAAGGGCAGGAAGGCCAAGTGGCAATGAGACTGAACAAGCACGTGCTTACAGCAGGTCATCCTCTTGCTCCTCCCCACTCTAGGGAACCTATTTTTCATCTGGAACCACTTGGATGGCCAACTGGGGAAAAGGACAAGGTGGAAAGGAGGGACACATGAGCAGAAGCAGGAGAAAAGGTGATTCCCCACAGCCTCCCGCAAGCCCTTGACTCACCCATCCTCTCCGTGGAGATTTGATTCCAATGTTTACATATCTGGAAAAGGACAAACGTAAACGGGAAGGCAGCTGTTCTGTTATCCTGCACACATGTTCACTGCTCAGAATCCTGGGTGTGTTTTCCCTTGTCAGTCAGAATAACCTAACCCACGTGGCATACATTCCACAAAGTTGTATTAACAAGACACAGGTATTCATAAAAGTCAGTTTTTGCAGAAGAAAAACACACAGAAAACTCTGACTATACAATCTAACCACAAAACAACTGACTTTATTTCTGACATGTTTTACACACATTGGAAACAGGTCACAGCTGAAATGGAAAGAGCCCGCCTAGGGTTTCCCAATGTCTTGGTCTACCTGGGCTGACAACACCCCAGAGTGGAGGCTGGAGGCCTGAGATCAGGGGTCCGCCCGGCCGGGTTCCAGGGGTTCTTTTCTTTGTTCGCAGGCACCTGCCCTCCTGTGCTCCTGCCTGGTGCAGAAGGTAAGCTCGCTGGTCTGTCTTCTTAGGAGGGCAATGACCTACCACGAAGACTTCTGCCCTCATCTATGCTAAATGTCCCCCAGATGTCCCATTTCCAAATGCCACACATCAAGGGTTAGGGATTCAACATGTGATTTTTGGGGTGACACGTATTTAGACTACGACACATTTCACAAGTTCCATTACACACCGGCATTACAGGAAAATACCAATATTTATTCATATAAATATAAACAATTTGTTTTCAAATAAAAAAAATTCTCCCTGCTCTGAAGCTCCTCATTTTGTCAGTACTTCCTGGCCTTTTCGAATGAGCCTGCCTTGGTCATATCACATTTCACACCACATCCCCATGTCCATGACGACAGTGTGGTGAAGACGACTGCTGCACCCCATCATGAGTGCTGTTCTTACCCACCTAAAGACTCACTGCCAGGTGAAAGCAGCATTTTGTTTTGCCAGGAAGTCCCTTTTATGTGATAGTTTCAATTCTGAGGAACAGACTCAAACTCTGCCTTCCTACGAAAGCAAATCAGGCTCAACGCCCCATCTACAAGAACTGACGCCACAATTCCATTTTGTTGTATGTGGCCAGTGAAGTGTCTTCAAAACTACACTAGAAGTAAAATATCAAATAAAAATAGCCTTCATTCTCAAAGACTAATCTAATCTCCTGAGTTTGCCTCACTTTATTCAAATCCACAAGTCAAAAGTCATCAGTGCCTTCTGTTTCCTGGCTTTCAAAGCAGGACACATCGTCAAATTGTCCCACGTATACAAGATTCATTTGGGAAACAAGTACAGACACATCTCAATACACAAAGGGTTAACCTGTGAGTTTTTGGCTTTACGATGGTGCAGAAGCATATGTTCTGTAGAAACTACGCTTCGAATTGTGATCTCTTCCTAGGCTAGCAACAAGCACTGTGATGCTCTCGATGCTAGGCAGCAGCAGCGGGCACAGCCCCGTCAGCCATGCGACCACGAGGGCGAATGATCGGTACTCTACACTGCACTGTTGCAAAGCTATGATGTTCAGTAGTTTAAGTGTGTTGTTTACTGTATTTTCAGCCTCTGATGAGTTAATCAGGATACAACCCATCCTAAGGAATATCTACATTTCCCCCATGCCTCTGACTGCTTGATAACCTCATCCTTAGCTTTTATAGACTTAAAACATTAGGCCTTTTCTTCAGAATGTGTGCTCTGATGTCGAATCAGGGATGAGCTCCGACTATATGCCTTTCCACACTTACTACATTCATAGGGTTTCTCAGAAGAATGACTTCTCTGGTGTCGAATAAGGTCTGAGCCACTGCTGAATGCTTTCCCACACTCATTACACTCGTAGGGTTTCTCTCCTGTATGACTTCTCTCATGGAGGATAAGGGAGGTGCGCTGACTAAAGGCCTTCCCACACGTTTTGCATGTATACGGCTTCTCTCCGGTGTGAATTCTTTCGTGCTGGGCAAGATGTGCACTCTGGCTGAAGGCCTTCCCACACTGATCACATTCATAGGGTCTATCTTCAGTATGAATTCTCTTATGTCGAGTAAGGGATATTCGGTGACTGAATGCTTTCCCACATTCCTCGCACTGATAGGGTTTTTCTCCAGTATGAATCCTCTGATGTTCAATAAGAAATGACTGGCGGCCAAAAACTTTACTACATTTGTTGCACTTGAAAGGCTTCTCTTCAGAATGAATGTTCTGATGTATTTTAAGGTTTGCAGTTCCAGAAAACATCTTTCCACATTCCTTACACTCAAAGAGCTTCTTCTTCCGTTTATGTATTTTCTGATGTTGAATAAGGGATGAATGACGATTACAGACCTTCTCACATTTGTTGCATCTATACACCTTCTTTCCACTATGAACCCTTCGATGCAGAATAAGGGTTGAAAGGCGCCTAAAGTCCTTCTCACATTTGTCACATTTGTAGGGCTTCCCTGAAGTGTGAATTCTCTGATGAAGCAGAAGGGGTAAAATCCTGCTGAAGGATTTCCCACATTTTCTGCATTTAAAGGCATTCTCTAAATCACGACTTCTCTGCAGCACATTCTGAATTAAGGCCTTCACATTTTTATGGGGTTTCTCTCCAAGATGCATTTTTTCATGCATCACAAGGGCTGATTTCTTACTGAAGCCTCTCCCACATCTACTGCATTTATGTGTTTTCTTTGTAATGTGAACCCTCTTATGAACTAAAAGGGATGACTTCCGACTAAACGCTTTCCTGCACTTTCTGCACTGGTAGACTCTCTCAGCAATCTGGACGTTGGGATGGACACTGACAGATGGGCATGAACTCAAGGCCTCACCACAGTTAGATGTTTCCTTTTCAGTATGGACTTTTCTATGTAGAATAAAGGCTATCTTTTTAATGAAACTTTCCCCACATTTATCACATTCGTGGATTTTCTTTGTACTGTGAACTCTCTGATGAAGAATGAGAGACGAGATCTGTCTGAAAGCTTTCCTACAATCACCACACTCGTAAGGCCTCTCTCCAGTATGTGAATGCTGATGAACTTTGAGAGAGATGCTTCGACTAAAAGCTTTACCACAGTAATTGCATTTTAAAGATTTCTTCCCTGAATTACCTTTCTTGGGTTTGCTTAGGAATGATTTTTTGTTGCAGCCCCTGTTCCCTGTGGGAACCTTTTGTTTTGCAGTAACTGGTTTCTGACTGCTGCTTTGCCTGGATTTGTTGCATTGATTGGGTGGCAATTTCTTGGTCTCACGCTTAGACCTGGAGTCTGAAAGATACCAAGAAATGAATTGATTGTTTTCCTGTGCTTGAAAAATGAAGCTTGTACAGTACGCATGCACTCATTATCATTACTGACCGTAAGAACAATGATAACCAGAACAATAACTTTTAGTGTCTTCTTATGGTTTTGAATTATCATACAAAGGAATTTAAAGAAATAGCCAATATTTCAGGAGAGTTTACAATGTGAAAGTAAATAACTGAAGTTTTATTTAAAGAACAAAGTTGTATCAGATACCACATTCAACCGCACAGGTTGTCATTAGATAAATACCGTTTTGTCATACGAAATGTCCATAAAAAGCAAATCTACCAAGACAAGATCAGTAGTTTGTAAAGTTATCTTAATGTAGATAGTAGAACTGATTAAATATGTGGCTCGTGCTGTATTCCCAGCGGACAGTCATGGGTTACGTGGGACTGGAGCTTGCTGAGGAGTCTGCCACCTAATTATGTGCTGTGAGGAATCCTACAACTGCCACTGTCATGCCTCTCAATGCTCACAATGACCCCTCATGGGCCTCTGGGAGCACTGGTCACACTCCAAAATCCTGACACATGCTACACTCCTCTACTTATCACCCCAGGATTCAAAATCTAAAAACAGAGAAGTTTTGTGGACCCGTGGCTGTCTGATATCTGGTAGTAACACCTTACAGTTACCATTAGGAAATATACCATAAAATAATCAGGCAAATGGAGATCAAGAAAGGCAGGCCAGGGACACCTTCCCAGCAAGGCTAGGGGCCTCACCAAGCAGAAACCCAGGACTTTATCCTAGAGTCCATGCTGCCCCACCTCCTGCTGTCTTTCTGTCCCTACTCAGGACCTTTTTTTTGTGTGTGGATACTAACATCACCTCAGCTCATTTCTCTGCCTTCTATCTGGTTCAGACATTTCCCCTTCTGTCTAATAGCAGCCATTAGACAGAAGGGGAAATGTCTGAACCAAAATGTGACATTTAATGCTTAAAGGACAGGAAGATGGACGGTGGAATAGGAGGACTGAGACCAGGTGGTGGATGTACAGCTAAGGTGAGGTGACTGGAAAGCAGGTTTCACTGGGATTGAATACTGGACCCTCAGAGCACTGGGGGCTTCAGAGGTCAGATACAGTGAGAAAAAGAGGCAGTGCCTGGGAGCCCACCCCCATACCTACCATGGCCAAGGGAGCGGGCTAAGGAAAGCGCCAGGGTGTCCTGGTGTGGGGAAACAGAGACCAAAAGCTCCACCTAAACTTGTAGGAAACAGAGTGAGTCCCTGGCCAGCACGCTCTGTGCACCCAAGTGGCTGCAGGGCGCGAGGCCCCCCATGTTGGCTGGCTCTGAGAGCAGGCACAGAAGCACTAGGCACAGCCCCCCCGGGGCTTGGCGCCTGCCCAGCACCTGCCTGGGTGAGCAGCAAAGGCAGAGGGCGCGGAACCCAGTCCTAGGCACAAGGAAGTGCAGGGTGGGCCGCAGGTCAGCCCAGTCTCTTCAAGGAAGGCCCCTTTCACCCGGCCCACCAGACCTGAAGGTGCCTGGGCTGTGGGGATCAGGCCGCAGGGTTCCAGCGCAGGGCTGTGTGCCTGAACCGTGGCACCGTAGTGCAGAAGGGACCGAGTCTCACATGGCACAGTTTCACTCCTGGGTTGGCAGGGAACTCGGAGCGCGACCGAGACAGCATTGGGTACACCCCAGCCCTGTCTATTGTACTTCAGTCAAGAAAACTGATGAGAAAGTCACAGACATGGACAGTGCCCACCCATGCTGGTCAGACACTCTGACCACGGCAGTGGAGAAGGTCCCTTCAATCTACAACCAAGAACATGGATACATAGTTATTTGTCTTGGTTTCTTTCACATTCAGCATTTGTTAAGTGTAATTATTGCTTTCTAGATTGTCTTACGAGGGTGAGGGGTCACTGGACTGAACATCCTACTCTGATCTTGTATGGTTTTCATGTGCTTATTTCTCTGATCTTCTGCTACTAGGCAATTTTTTTCTTTTTAATATTTTTAGTTGTAGATGGACACAATACCTTTATTTATTTTTATGTGGTGCTGAGGATCGAAACCAGAGCCTCACACATGTGGGGCCAGTGCTCTGCCACTGAGCCACAGCCCAGCCCTACGGCCACATTCTGCTGTTCTTTCTCCCTGTCTCCCAGCACCACATTGTGATTTTCTCCACTCCCACTACACAAACAACCCATCACTGCTCTTCTACATTTTCTGTTTTCTGAAACTGTGACGTCTCCTCTAATTTCCTAACATATTTCCTTCCCCCCAATTAACTGTGTTTTTATATCATTCAGAACTACAAGGTTTATATGACCACTGTCCCCACCATTAAGGCTGATACCATCACTGCCGCTACGGGTGAAATAGTTGACACCGCTATTTGCTTTAAAGCCATAGCTAGTCTGTGGTTATTTTCACTGCTGACAATTGCTGAAGCCACTGATCGTGTTCGTTTGTGGCAATTAATATTGAAGACTCATAAGAGGAGCTGGGTGTTTCCAACAGTTGCTACTATTGTTTACTTTATCCCCATTCTGTGAGGTACTGGAGGACATTAAAAGTACACAGGTTAGAGACCCTGCTGCTAGACTAAACATTCCCTGAATTACACCAACGCAAAGAAGCAAGAAGACTAAAGCTCAAAGCCAACAACAAAAACCCAAGGAGGAACACCAGAAAGGGACCTCAAGTCCCACCTCTTGGTATCGACTCATACATCAAAAACAGAGAAGTCCCAGAACAGATAACCACACACAACAGGACATGCATAAAAGAAGAGGTAGAAGAATCCACTTAAATTAATGCACAAGACCAAGACCTTTGAAAACATGAGAAATCAGACAACAAATCTCCCCCAAAATCCACAATCCCCCAACAAAGGATCCCACTGATAGTGAGGTAAACGAAACCCAGAGAAAGATTATTAAAAACTAATTATCAAAATGTTCAATGAATTAAAAGATCTAGGGCTGGGGTTGTGGCTCAGTGGTAGAGCACTTGCCTAGCATATATGAGGCACTGGGTTCAATTCTCAGCACCACATATCAAATGAATAAAATAAAGGTCTATCAACATCTAAAAAATATATATTTTTTTAAAAAAAGGAGATCTAAGGAAGGAATTAAGACAGCAATTATATGGGAACATATAATACAGAAGTAGAAATAGTGAAAAGAAACCAAGCAGAATTCTTAGAAATTAAAGACGGGCTGAGATGTAGCTCAGTGGCAAAGCTTCTGGGTTTGACCCCCAGTTCCAAAAAAGACAAAAAAAAAAAAAAAAAGAACCCCACCAGAAATTAAAGACAAAAATCAATCAAATTACACTCACTTGAACGCATCACTAACACTAGATGGTGTAGAAAATAAAACGTCAGCCCTTGAGGGCAGAACTTCAGGCAGTGAACACAGGATATTATGATCTTGAGTACAAAGAATTCAAAAAAGGAAAAAAATTATATGACAGGACCAGTGCATACAAGAAGAACTCTGGTACAACG
The DNA here is from genome assembly GCA_020662805.1 of Glaucomys volans. Classification (NCBI taxonomy): domain Eukaryota; kingdom Metazoa; phylum Chordata; class Mammalia; order Rodentia; family Sciuridae; genus Glaucomys; species Glaucomys volans. The sequence goes on along the minus strand of JAJEJO010000605.1, from coordinate 71,972 downwards.
TTAAGAGACCAAAACTGAGAATCACTGGGACAGAACAGAACATGGAGATACAAACTAAAGACATAAAGACATTTTCAACGAGACAATTACAGAAAATTCTCATATCAGAAACGAGACAGACAACCACACACAGGAAGTTTACAGGACCCCAAACAGACCCAGTTAAATGAGAAGCTTGCTGAGACATTTAGTCAAAATCCCTAAAATAGAAAACAAGGAAAGATATATACATGTATGATTACAGATACTGGAGTGACTCTGCCCCATGTTCAGCCAATGAAAGGAGAAGGTGTGCTCCATTTGTGTACAATGTGCCAAAATGCTTTCTATTGTCATGTATAATTAATTAGAACAAATTAAAAAATAAAAAAATTCAGAACAAAACAAATGAAAAACCCAATCAATAAATGAGCAAATTGACAAAAACAAAGCAAAACAAAACAAAAAACAAAAAAAGAAAAAGAAAAAAGAAAAAAAGAAAAGAAAACAAGGAAAGAATATTAAAAGCACAAGAGAGAAATATCAGGTCACATTTGGAGGCATTAAGGTCCACTTCTGATTTCTCTGCCCATACCCTAAAATCAAGGAGGACCTGGAATGAGATATTCCAGATTCTAAAAGAAAACAATTGCCAGTGCCAAGGTTACTATACCCAACAAAACTCAATTTCAAATTCAAGCGGGAAATGAAAACATTACATAACAACAACAAGAAAAAACTAAAAGAATTCATGAGCCTCAAACCAGCACTACAAAGAATATTCAAAGGTAAATTTCACACAGAAGAACTTAAAAATGATTCCCAAAGCCCACAGAGTAAGTGCAATAGAAGAGTAATGCACTAAATAACAATCAAGACAGGATAAAATACAGCAAAACACTTCAAAATGGCAGGAAGTTAGAAACACATATCCTTACTATCGCTGAGTGTTAATGGTCTCAACCCCCCAATGAAAAGACACAGATTAGCAGAATGGATCAAAAAACGAAATCCAACTATCTGCTGTTTACAAGAGACCCATCTTAAAAGCAAAGACGCCCACAGGCTGAAGATAAAAAGATGGCAAAAAATATTCCAGACACATGGTCCAAGATAAGTAGCTATTTTCATATCTGACAAAGTACATAACAAGCAAAAATCAATCAGAAGAAAGAAAGCCATTCCATCCTAGTAAAGGAAAAATTCAACAAGATATAACCATAGTAAACATTTATGCCCCAAATGTCAACGTACCCAATTACATGACAAAATTACTCCATGACATTAAGTCCCACACAGACCATAACACAATAATACCGGGGGGTTTCAATACCTTATCACCAATAGACAGCTCATCAAAACAGCAGCAGCAAAAATCAACAGATATCTCCAACCTAAACAACACTATAAACTAAAGGGACCTAAAGGACATCTACAGAATATTCCACCCCAAAACAACTGAATTTAGCTTCTCAGCCTAAATAAAAAATTAGAGTGATCCCAAATAAATAAGCTGATGCTCCACCTCAAGGCCTCAGAGGAAGAACTAACCCACAAACCAGAAGACAGAAAGTAATTATGATCAGAGCTGAAGTCAATGAAACTGAGAATAAGAAAATATATAGGATAAATACAACAAAGAGTTGGATCTTTCAAAAGACAGATCAGAGATGAAAAAGGAGATATCACCACAGACCCCTCTGAAATACAGAGGATTATCAGATCCTATTTTGAAAATTTAGACTCCTACAAACTGGAAGTGCACAAATTTCTAGACACATATGACCCGTCCAAACTGAACCATGAAGATATGGAAATCCTAAACAGACCAAATATCAAGTAATTAAATTGAAACAACAATAAAAAAGCCTTCCAGAGAAGAAAAAGCCCTGGACCTGATGGATTCTCAGCAGGGTTCTATCAGACCTTTACAAAAGAACTAATACCAACCTTTCTCAAATTATTTCACAAAACTGAAAGAGAGGAAATATTCCAAGTGCTTTTTATGAAGCTAGTATAACCCTAATACCAAAATGAGACAAAGACACATCAAGGGAAGGAAACTACAGACCAATATACTTGATGAGGGCTGGGGTCATAGCACAATGGTAGAGCACTTGCCTAGTATATGTGAGGCACTGGGTTCGATTCTCAGCACTGCAAACAAATAAAGTAAAGGTCCATTGACAACTAACAAAATATTTAATCTATCCCTTTAACACAAAAATCCTAAAAAAATATTAACAAACCACATTAAAAACACAATGAGAAAATAATACACCATGATCAAGTGGGTTTCATTCCAGGGATGCAAGGTTGGTTCGACTTACACAAATCAATAAATGTGATTCATCACTGAAACAGAATTAAGAGCAAAAATCACATGATCATCAATAGATGCAGAAAAGGCCTTTGATAAAAGTCCAATACCATCGATGCTAAAAATGCTGGAGAAGCAAGGGATCAAAGAAACACCTCAACATCATAAAGGCCATTTATGACAAACCCATTGCCAATAGCATACCAAATGGAAAGAAACTAAAAGCATTTACAGTAAATTCAGGAACAAGATAAGGCTGTCCATCTCATCACTCCTACTCAATACAGTTCTTGAAACCTTAGCCAGAGCAATCAGGCAAAGAAAGAAAATCAAAGGCATACATATAGGAAAAGAAGAAATCAAACTACCTCTATTTGCTGGTGATATAAGATCCCCCCACCCCCCCGCCAAAAAACACCACTTGGGAATTAATCTAACAAAGAAGGTAAAAAGAGCTCTATAATGAAAATGAAAATTATAGAACACTGAAGAAACTGAAGACCTTAGAAGATGAAAAGACATCCCATGTTTCTGGACAGGCAGAATTAATATTGCTAAAATGGCCATACTACTAAAAGCAATATACAGATTCAATGCAATTCCCATCAAAATACCAATGACATTCCTCACAGAATTAGGAAAAAAAGAAAATCTTAAATTCACCTGGGAGAATAAGAGACCCAGAATATCCAAAGCAATCCTAAGCAAGAAAAGTGAAGAAGGCACCACAATCTGTGATCTGAAATTTTATTATAGAGCTACAACAACAAAAATAGCATGATACCAGCCTCAAAATAGACATTAAGATCAGTGGAATAGAAGAGAAGACACAGAGGCAAACCTGCAAACCTATAGTTGTCTGACATCTTTGAAAAGGTGCTAAAAACACATCTTGGAGAAAAGACAGCCTTTTTATCAAATGGCATTGGGAAAAATGGATAGCTAATACATAGAAAAATGAAATCAGACCTATATCTTTCACCCTGAAAAAAATTAAAATCAAAATGGATCAGACTTAGGAATTAAACTAGAAGCCTTACAACTGCTAGAAGAGAACATAGGGTCTACCCCCATCACATAGGTGCTGAAAATCTTCTGCACAGCTAAGGATAAGATTAACAGCATTAATCTTGACAAAATATTGACAAAAACAAAGCAAAACAAAACAAAAAACAAAAAAAAAAGAAAAGAAAACAAGGAAAGAATATTAAAAGCGCAAGAGAGAAATATCAGGTCACATTTAGAGGCATTAAGGTCCACTTCTGATTTCTCTGCCCATACCCTAAAATCAAGGAGGGCCTGGAATGAGATATTCCAAATTCTAAAAGAAAACAATTGCCAGTGCCAACTGGGGCTGGGGCTGTAGCTCAGTGCTAGAGCTCTTGCCTCACACACATGAGGCACCACATAAAAATAAATAAATTGGGCTGGGGATATAGCTCAGTTGGTAGAGTGATTGTCTTTGCAAGCACAAGTCCCTGGGTTCAATCCCCAGCACCGCAGGGGAAAAAAAAAAAAAAGGAAAAAAGAAATTAATAATAAAAAAAAGATTAACAGTATGATGAGCGAGCCTGCAGAATGGGAGAAAACCTTGGCCAGCCACTCCTCTGATAGGAGATTAATATCCAAAATACACAAAGACTCAAAAAACTTAACACCAAAAAAACCCCCAAACAACCCAATCAATAAATAGCCAAAAGATCCAAACAGAAAGTTCTCAATAGAAGAAACACAAATGGTCAGTAAATATATGAAAAAGTGTTCATCATCTCTAGCAATCAGGGAAATGCAAATCAAAACTATAGTAAGATTTCATCTCACTCCACTCAGAAAGGCAATGATGAAGAATACAAACAGTAAATGCTGGAGAGGTTGTGGAGAGAAAGAAAACTGCACACTGTTGTGGGACTGCAGACTAGTACAACCACATTGGAAAGCAGTTTGGAGATTCCTTAAAAAAGTAGGGATGGACCAACCATATGACCCAGCTATTCCACTCCTCGGTATTTCCCTAAAATATCTAAAATGAGCATACTAAAGTGACGCAGCCACCTCAATGTTTATGGCAGCACAATTGACAAGGGTTAGATTATGGAATCAACCCAGATGTCCATTAACAGATGAATGGATTAAGAAATGTTGATACACACACACCAATACAAACACAATGGAGTTCTACTCAGCCACTGAAAAGAATGAAATTATGGCATTTGCTGGTAAATGGATGGAAATGGAGAATATTATACTAAATGAAATTAGCCACACTCAGAAAATCAAAGGTCAAATGTTTTCTCTCATATGTGGAAGCAGGAGTAAAATAAAGGCAAGGGGGAGAGGATAAGATTATATAAAGAACCAATCAAATACAAATTAATAGAGAAGTGAAAGGAAGTCTAGTAGAATAGAGGAGGGAGAAAGGGGAGTGCAAAGGGTTGTATCACTAACTGAAATAGATTTCAATGATGATGTATGAGCTAATTGGATAAACCCAACTACTATCTATAACCATAAAGCTCTGAAAAAATAATAATAAAATAAAATGGTCAAAGTATTTTTAATAATAAAGCTCCCTATATAAGCTGACCTTATTTACAAGAACCATAAAGTCACTATAAGAAAGAGAAAACTCATGAGGAGCCAATTTACAAGAGAGTAAGTAAAATCAGAAAACAAATGCCAGCAAGTACATAGCAAAAGCAGTATAGTCTATGTGGTAGAAGAGTGAGCATATCCAGTGGATCTCCATGGGGTCAAGAAACACACTGCCAGAGCTCCAATCTTTGCCCGTGTCTGCTGGACAAGAGACCCTGGGCAAGTTAGTTAACTGAAGAGTCAAATCCTCATCTGTCACACAGGAATGCAGAGGTACCCACAAATGTTGTGGGGACCATGGGCCTTTGCATAGAACCTGCACATGGTAAGTTTTCAATAAGCTAAGAGAAAAGATTTTAATGACAATATCTACTACTAGTGAGTATGAAAATAAAACTGACATTGTTCCTCACTTCTGTCCATGGTGCTGATTTGGTCTTCTTTTTCTGTTAGACCAATGGCTGTACTCTATTACAGTGAAAGACTACAAAGCAAAATCAGCAAAGGAACAGGTTAATTGGAGCAAGGTCCAGTAGAAATGAGCAAAAGCTTTCAGGAATGACCTTCCTGTGCAGTCACAAGCAATAAACTATGACTGACAACACATGGGCAATGCGGTCCACAAGAAAAGTTACTAGAGTTAGTGCCCAGAGTTCTTATTGGGGGGGGCAAACAAGCTGACAAATCTGTAGAGCAATTCAGAAACATTTAGTCTGAAAAGTGGTCCTACCCTTTGACCCAGTAATCCCATTCCTGTGATTCAATCTTACAGCAAAAAGGCAAAAGCGTGCACATACACACAGGTCGACATTAATGTGAAATTAGAATCTAAATGGAAAATGGAAAACAGACTATTAATAGAACATTTCAACCGTTTAAAAAAAGTGAAAAAAGCAGAAAAAATATCAATTTTTATGATAACTATGATAATTTCAAGAAGTAAGTATAGTTACTGATAACCACATGTAGCTGTTATCTTTTCCTTTTTCTAAACTTTATGTAATTTAAAAAACAATATTTTGAAGGACGTTTCTTCTCTTATGTCAAAACACGCGTCCTACTGTTTTCCCTGTGCTGCCATATCTGGCTTCTTTTAATTCACACCTTTAGAACCCAAGTCTCCAAATCTTAGATGCCTCAGTTGGAGACCTCTTCTCCTGGCTTATACCACACTGCTGATCCCTACTTCAGGGACAGGTGTCCCAGGTCCAAGGAAAAAGTCAGTGAATACAGACAGACAAATCAAAAGACTCACAACTGGGTCAAGGAGGAATCTAGGCTGGCTTCTCTGCACAGGCTTGGGTGTGGACATGTGTGCTGGGGCCTCTCAGGAACTTCAAGAGCTTGCCCCTCATGATTGCTGGCTCTTGTGTAGAATGCCTCCTACACAACAGCAGACTGAATGTCAGTCTGCCCCACATTCATCTGTTGCAATCCTCTCTCCCAAAGGGATGGCATCTGGAGGTGGCCCCTCTGGGAGGTAATCAGGTCATGAGTGGAGCCCTGCTTGAAGAGGAAGAGGAGCTTCCTCCCACTCCAGCTCCAGGAGACAGAAGGCAGCTGTCTATGACCAGGAAGCAGGCCTTCCCCAGGCACTACCCACCAGCGCCTTAATCTAGAACTTCCCAGCTCTGACTGTCAGATGTGAATTTTGTTGTTCATGAACTACCCAGCATCTGGTATTATCCTAGCAGCTTGAATGGTAGGAAGTAGGCTTTGTCCTTGGTCACTCACCAGGGCCCCGGTGTCTTCGTGGCGGCTCCACCATCCAGGGTGCTTTTCCTTTCTCCAGTAAGCTGATGACATTTGGCCTCCGAGAGGAAAGACCTGCACATAGGACAAACATGAGAACTGACCACACTGTTGGCAACAGAGTCAGAGCCAAGCCCAGCATCAATGGGACAAGGGTCTACCAGCCCAACAGGGCATACAGGACGTGGAGGGCAGCCAGAGAATGGGCACTGTGATGCTGTGTCTTGGAAGAAATATATATTTGGGCTGGGGTTGTGGCTCAGTGGTGGAACACTTGCCTAGCAGGTGTGAGGCACTGGGTTCGATCCTCAGTACCACATAGGAATAAACAAATAAAATGAAGATACTATGTCCATGTACAACTAATCCATGTACAACTAAAAAAAATTTTAAAAAAAGAAATATACATTTGATTGCTATCCATTTCCTGGAATACAGCTCTAAAACCCCTCAACCGTACAAAGTGTTGTCTTTTGTATGCTAATGAGATAACTGATGGCTAGGTACTCCTGGGAGCCTCAGCATGGGCCAGAAGGTCCAAGCAAGGGATTAGGGGGTTGGAACTTTCATCTCACCCCAAAACTCTGGAGAGATCACTGATGGCCAATGATGTCATCACTCAGGACTACATAATGAAGGCTCCACGAGCCCCAAAAAGATAGGTTGGGAGAGCTTCCTGTTGCTGCACTGTACCGGGCAGCACACCAAGAGGGATGTGGAAACTCCACATCCCTTCCCCTCACCTTGCCCATGCAGCCCTTCAGCTGGCTCTTCGTCTGCATCCTGACATATCTTTGATATTAAACTGGTAAAACCTCAGTCACATGCTTTCCTGAGTTCTGGGACAGAACCTAAGAGGGGTGTGGTGAAAAATCCACACCCACGTGGTGTCAGACTGTTCTGTTCTGAGTGGTGAGTGACAGAGAAACAGTTTGATTTTTAAAATCTTATGCCAGGAGGATGCAAACTCAGTTACAGCGAGTAGGGTTGTTCCTTTATAACTCCACAAGACCAATTCTCTTTCTCAACACTGGAGTCAGATGCTGGGAGATGGGTTAGAAGGCTACTATTTCTTAGCTCCCAAGCTCCATCCTTCTGTGCTCTGCTGTCACACTGGGGTTGGACTCTGTGATCCATACTTTCCCTTTGCCAGCTCCTTCCAGTAAGCCTCTATCAAAGGGGCTCTGCTGATTTTGATCTCTGGCTTTCTTTTTGTCCCTGCACTCCCAGAACTAGCCTCCTCTGGCTCCCTCAGGAGTACAAACCAACCAGGCAGAATCTGAACCCCTGTTCTAGTCCCCTTCCTCTAAGTCCTAAAAAAAGCCCCAAACTCTTCCTGTGATCTCTTGGTCTCAAGGACAGTGGTTGCATCCTATAGTTACTATCTCTGTGTGACACTGATATTCACTATTCATCTTTTAACACTGCGTATCAATTCCTTATAGTAAATTCTCCCAAAACAACTAGGGTGTCCTCAAAAAATTGCATACAGAATTTCATATGAGCCAGCAACTCCACTCATTAAGTATCTACCCAGGAGAAATGAAAACATACATCCACACACAACTTGCACAACAATGTTCACAGCATATGAATGTTTTCACAGCAGGGTGGAAATAATCCAAACACCCACAAGCTCATGAGTGAACAAACAAGATATGGCCTGTCCACACAATGGAACCCTATTTGGCAATGAGCAGAAATGGAGTTCTGACACCTGCTGTAATACAGATGGACTTCAAAAACACCAAGTGAAAAACGCTAAGTGAAAGAGGCTGCATACTTAAGATTCCATTTGTATGCAAACCCCAAAACTGGGAAGTTCATAGAGACAGGAGGAGGAGTAGCAGTCATCTAACCTGGGGAGACAAGTGACCAGGGAAAGAAGAGTGACTCTAAGGGTATGAGCTTTTCTTTTGGGGGCAATGAAAACATTCTAAAATTCACTGTGTGGCTGGGCGCAATGGCACACGCCTGTAATCCAGCACTTGGGAGGCTGAGGCAGGAGGATCGCGAGTTCAAAGCCAGCCTTCGCAACTGAGGCCCTAAGCAACACAGTGAGACCCTGTCTCTAAATAAAATACAAAATAGGGCTGGGGATGTGGCTCAGTGGCCGAGTGCCCTTGGGTTCAATCTCCAGTACCAACAAAACAAAACAAAACAAAACAAAAACGGAACAAAACAAAACCTGGGGATGTAGCTCAGTGATTAAGTGCCCCTCGGCTCAATGCCCAGTACCAACAAATACATAAATAAAATTGATTGTGATGGATGTATCCCTCTGTTAATACACTAAAAACACTGAATTATGTACTTTATATGGATGAACTGTACCATAAATGAATGATATAACAATAAAGTTGTTAAAAATTTTAAAGAAAAGCAAAACAAACACACACACACACATATACCACAACTGGATCGGCATCCATTTCCCTAACTAGACCCTAACTGATAAATGTCCCTTAACAGGCTGGCTCTGGATGATGGAGAAGAACCTTACCCACTGAGACCAGGTTCCTATAGTTTTCCAACATGACATCTTCATACAAATCCTTCTGACTGGGGCTTAGCCATTCCCACTCCTCCTGGGAAAAGTAGATGGCCAAGTCCCCAAAAGTCACTGGAGCCTGAAATGAAAAATCACATGTCCATTCACCATGAGCTTGTGTTTCTACACAGCTGGAGAAAATGGTAGCCTCATCCCAACACAGAAAACATGTGGTACCAGGAATCATGCAGGGAGCACTCAGGGTTCTGAGGCCAAAACGGGCAAGTGTTTTACACAAATTAAATAAAATGCAGTTCAGTATGAAACAGCAGCTACTAAAGAGTAAGTTGCAGATTGCAAATTCAACAAAACCCTGTCTCAAAATAAAAAATAAAAAGGACTGGAAGTAGAGTGCCCTTGGGTTCATCCCCAATATGAAAAAGAACCCAAATAAACCAAAAAAGATTATACTGCATAAATAGCAGAGTAACCCAGATCTGCTGGGCATTTACGAAAAAGGCATCTTGAAGTACCTGACTACCTTGGCCCACTAGTGCTCACGCTAACCACTGATAAGGCCCTGCCACCAGGACCACAGTGTAACTATGCAGATGAAGGATCTGAGGCAGTTGATTTAAACAGAAGAGGGTCCAGCAGTGGCTCCCCATTCAAGCTCCTAAGCATAGACTGTTAAAGAGCATGAGATTAAGTTATGTGTGGCAAAAAGTTCTTCCAGGTATACAAACCACTTAATATAAGGAGACTGGCTTGGCTATTGGTTGTTGCTGGCTTGAAGATGGAAAAAGGGGGCCAAGTGGAAATCATGAGATGAGCTGAATTCTCCTAGTAACCAGTTACCCTGGAAGAGGACCTGAGCCTCAAATCAGAATACAGCCAACTGATACCTTGATTTCAGTTCTGGGAGGCCCAGGCAGAGGACCCAGCTAAGGGGTCCCATGCTGTGCCTGGACCCTGACCCACAGTAAGAAGCACATGCTGTCTGAGGGGCTGTTTGAATTTGCTGTGACAGCAGGAAAGAATCAATGTCCCCAGCACAGAGGAAAGCACGTTTGTTATGGAAATCTGCGCTTGCGGCACTTGTCCTCAAGACTGCTACTCTGTCCGGTGGTGAGGTGTGTTGACCACAGGAGGCGGACGCCACATGGCCGGCCTACAGTGTACCCACAGGTTCCTCTCAGACTTGGATCTTAGTTGGGAACTCTGCTGCGTGTTAATGTGGATTTTACGAGGAGAAACAAAGCCACACAGTGGGACGAACATGAAGCACATGCTCAATCTCCTCTGCCTCAGCAGGACAGTTGTCCTGCAGGACACTTGGGCACTTGTCCACACCAGAGAAACCACAATTCTCGTCCTCTCTCAGGAGAGGGCATTGTGCCAGAACTGCAGGGCCCTTGAGGATGATGAATGGTGAGTGGTCATGTGCATACTGAGAAAGGGCACAGGGCCCTTGGTGGCTTCCTGAACCACTGGGCACTTCTCACCTCCCATCCTCCAATGTCACAGGGAGAAAACCAGGGACCAGTTGTCTCCTACAGGCAGGAAGTCTCTGGAAGGAAAGCAAATGGCTATACCTTACAAAAAAGGATATTCCTGAAAAGAGGAACTGCCATTCACCTTGGATCTGGATTTCCGCCGGGCAGAAGGCATCCTTTCTCCTCCCTTCAGGGTCCAACTTCAGAGAGAGGTGGAGTACGGGAAAGGCAGCGCTGGGGAGAAGAGAGGTCATGGGGTCAAGTGGGCCTTTTAAGTGGTCCCAGAGTACCCTGGACCCTCACCTGGACACATGCACACACACGTGCACATACAAGTGTGTGCACAGAAGTCATGCCATCTACAGCATGCCTGTCCTCTCCCCAAGTCAAGGAAGGGGAGGGAAGGCCATGGTCAAGAGTGTCCTTTTAGGATCACGGCAGGCTGCTGATCAGGAAGCAAATGAGGAATGAGGAATGTGCCAGTACTTCATCATCCACTTGGCAGGCAGTTATGGAGCATCGACAGGTACCAGGCCCTGGGGAGAGCAACATGCTAGGACAATACTACCTGTTCCCATGCCCCTGTACTTCCAACAAGGAAAAGTAATACACATAGAGCACAATGACAGCCACGGTCACCACTAGGAAGGGAAGAGGGCCAGGAGAGGGGGTAGAAAATGATGTGGTGATTAGGGAAGGCCTCACCCAGGAGGTGACTGTGAGCTGAGGTCTGAATGCAGGAGGAATATGAACCACAGGGCCACAGTGGGAGAGCTTCCGGGCAGAGGTACAGCAAAGGCATGGCTTGGTGAATAAAGGGAAGAGAGGAGGTCAAGTGCTGAAGCAGAGTGAGGTAGGGGGACAGGAGGGGAGGATCAGGAAGGCAGTGAGCAGTTTGGATTTGACCCCAAATGTGAAAAGATACTGCTTGGGGAGAAAAGGGAACGACTGAGCAGGGGAGTGACAAAACCTAACTTTACATTTAACAAAATGTTGGGGGGTGGCTATAAATTTGTTTGGGGGTTAGGGGAAGCAAGTGGTGAAGCAGAGGTTGGTTAGCTAGTGATACAGAAATGTGGGGGCAACATGGACAGTGTGGACTGGGGTGGAAGGAATGGAGGTGAGATGGCCAAGCCACCTCCTTGGGCTGAGGATGTGGCTTAGCAGTACAACGTGACTGGCCTGCACAAGGTCCTGGTTCAACTTCCAGCACCACAGTGAGGAAAACAACACCCAACTACAAAGGACCCCTTCCAGTCCAAAGGAGTCTCTGGCCTGAATGAGCGACACCTGTGCCGTCCAGTGGACACGTCAGGAGCCACAAGTGATGAGCAGTGGAAATAAAGTCAGTGCGACCAAAGCACCAACTATATTCTAATTCCAATTAACTCATTAAGAAACAGGAGCAGGGGCTGGGGATGTAGCTCAGTTGGTAGAGAGCCTGCCTCACAAGCACAAGGCCCTGGGTTCAATCCCCAGCACTGCAAAAAAGAAAAAAAAGGAAACAGGAGCAGTAAAGTAAAAAATCTCAGATAAAAATCTTTTATAAAATTAAAATGAAGATCTGATAATTCGGCACCACAAAGCTTTAAAGTATTTTTAGAACAATCTGGTATGTCACTCTACTTTCCCAATGGTCAGTTTTATGAAGTAAGCACAGACTTATTTTTTTTTTTTGGAACCGGGATTGAACCCAGGGGCACTCGGTCACTGAGCCACATCCCCGGCCCTATTTTGTATTTTAGTTAGAGACAGGGTCTCACTGAGTTGCGTAGGGCCTCGCTAAGTTGCTGAGGCTGGCTTTGAACTCGCGATCCTCCTGACTCAGCCTCGAGTCGCTTGGATTACAGGCGTGTGGCACCGGGCCTGGCAGCACAGACTTATTTTCAAAGACAGCATAAAAAAAGAATGTGAAATATTTCACATACTTTTTTTCCTATCGGTTATAGGTTAAAATGGTAATGCTTTGGATATACTGAGTTAAATAAAACGTGTCATGAAAATGAACTTTAGTGATAAATTTGCTTCTTTTTATTGTTTTCCACACAGTTACTAGAACACTGAAATTGGACATGCCTTCTCTTATGCCTGTGAAGGCAGTGCTCCTCCAAATTACGCAATCTATATTCTAACTCCGCTTCTCTTCCTTCAGAACACTTACTGTCGTTGCACTTCTGGGGTGTTGGGAGCTGAATCTGGAGCCTCACGCATGCCAGGCAAGTGCTCTACCTCTGCCGTAAGCTACCAGAGAGAGCACTTCCTTTACATACTTCCAGGTCTGAAACACGACCAGTGGATTTGCCCACCACCAGGTGCTGAACCAGAGGCACCATCCAATCATTCCATGCCGAAACCATGTCACAGAGAAACAGTTCTGCTGGCCACAGCCCTCTAACCTTGTCCCCTGGAGAAGAGGAGGAAAAAAACTCTATTTCCCCCACTGGGAAAGCCTGAAATCCAAACAACTGTATAATCACTCTTCACCAAAGGTTAACATTTTCCATAGCCTTAAACAAACAAAAACAAATGGAACCACTTGAAAGTGTAAGTTTCAGACCTGATGATAGTTCATCCCTAACACACACACATCAGCATGTGCCTCTGAAGAATGCCACCTTTGTACCATGGTGCCAATGACACTGATTTGTCCCAAAAAGCTCTGTATGATTTTCTTTGAAAAGGATTCAGCAGGATTCAGTCTGGAAAATGGAAATATGAAGGTTTTCCTCTACAGATGTTCTGTGCTCCTCCTTGGGGATGGGAGGATAGAAGAAACCAAGACCATACTTAGGGTCAGACACAAACACTGGGTATGTTTGGTGGCCAGTCTTGTACTGTTTAAAGGTGCCAACCAGAACAATGCTGGGGTTTTTACTCTTCTCTGTAGAACAGAACAGTAGTAAGAAGTAACAGCAATAAGGAAAGCTAAAAGACATGAGTAAACATTGAATGCTCACATGTATAGTAACTCATTGGCAACTTGTTACGGCAGCTCCAGGAACCAAGTACAACAGCCTTCCATTATTTCCTTCCAATTCTGGAACCCCCAAATGGGACTTCTTTTGCTTTGTCAGTGGCTGGAAAAAAAAAATGTGTAATTCAGAATTTCAGATATGCTGGGGTGAGATGAAGGGTTGGTTGCTCATGGCTGAGGTTAGCCTGTGGGCCAGTCCAAAGGGCAGTAAAAGAGCACCAAAACACTAGCCCCTGCCTCAATTTCCAAGTGTAGTCCAACACAACAACACAGGTGCACAATTCTCTGGAAGAACTCCAATTCCAAAGTTATAAGTGTGATCTGGCAGAAAGTCACACTGTCACGTATTTGCAAAGCCACTGACAACAGGCAGCCCAGTTTCCTGGGCCCAATAACAGGTCACATGCACATACTGGAGCAACAAAAAAGCACGCAGATTCACCAACCAGCAGTGTTGCAGAATCCTCTGGGTCTGGGACTGCGAGGAAAGGTGAGACAGAAAGGGGCTGGCGGTGGGCCCAGGGCCCCTTGCTATTGCACCTTCCAGCACTATCACACCATTATGAGGTCCTGGGCTGGCAACCTACACTGTCCCAGAATCCCTAGGCCCTGTACTCCCCAACCCTCGCTGTTACAGCATCCCGTGGTGCAGATCCCCCCTCCCCCACTGTCTGGTCATCCAGCGGTCCAAGGCCCACCGACCCTGGCTATTGCATCATCCAGCATCATCCACCGCCCCCGCACTGTTGCCTCATCTAGCGGTGAAGGGCCCACCGCCTCCGCACTGTTGCCTCATCTAGCGGTGCAGGGCCCACCGCCCACGCATTGTTGCATCATCCAGCAGTCCAGGGCCCACCGCCCCTCGCTGTTGCATCATCCCGCTGTCCAGATCCCACCGCCCCTCGTTGTCGCAGAATCCCACAATCCGGGCCCACAGATCCTCGTTGTCGCAGAATCCCGCAACACCCGGCCCACCGCCCCTCGCTGTCGAGCCATCCCGCGGTCCTGGGCCCACCGACCCTCGGTGTCGCGCCATCCAGCGGTC
>JAJEJO010000605.1:35793-57313 GCA_020662805.1 Glaucomys volans | reverse complement strand
CAGCGGTCCCGGGCCCACCGACCCTCGGTGTCGCACCATCCAGCGGTACCCGACCCACGGACCCTCGCTGTCGGGCCATCCCACGATCCCGGGCCCACCGACCCTCGCTATGGCGCCATCCCGTCTGTGGCCCTGGACCCACCGCACCTCGCTGTCGTGGAATCCGGTGGGGACCCAGGCCCACCGCCTTGGCACTCGCTCTCGGACACCCCCACACCCTCGCCAGCGCCTCACCTGCGATCGAGTGGCGCCCACTGCCACAACTGCGCAATAACCCCGGCGCTTGCGCGCTTGCCTTCGGGACCCCGGCCCACACTGCCCCGCCCCTCACACGCGCAACACGTAGCCGCGGCTCCGCCCCCAGGGCTTCCCCGGCGCGCGGGCCCGCCCCCCCAACCAGCGCCTCCTGCCCATCAACTCGCCCTGAGGCCCCGCCCCCCAGCGTGACGCCAAGCACGCTCACGCGACGCGAGCCAGGGCCCACTCCTCACCAGGTGGGGAGCTGCGCCTCCGGGCGGAGGCCCCGCCCCGAAGTGCTCGCCACACCATCTCTCTGTTCGCCGCCCTGCCGGCGTTCACACACCGCGCCCAGGCCAGTGGGCTTCGAGGCGTCTTCATTCACCGCCCAGTCGGCCTGTAACCCTCAGAAGCCTCCGGGCGGGGCGACTGTGCAGGGCCTCGCTCAGGACGCGGGGCGAGGGAGGTTCCGGCCGCGCGGGTCCCCATCGGTCAGATGTGGCGACGAGCTGGCCGAGAGAGGGGCAAGGAGACGAGCCCGCGCCCTCGCGGACGGGGAGGTCGAGGGCGCTCTGCGCGGTCCCGGACTATGCTTCCCAGAAGCCCCCGCGGCGCGCGCCCCTGAGGACTGCGCCTGCGCGGCGCGGAGAGAAAGGCGGGTGGGCGTTGCGGTGACGGGGCGGGTCAGGGCCGGTGCAACGGTCCCGCGAGTGGCCCTGCGCGTGCGCAAGCCCCGTTTGTATTGGCGGGCACGGTTCCCTAGCATTCGGGCGGCTTTTGCGCAAGCGCAGAGCTGTGCCAGCGCTTCAACGCCCGCAGAGGTTGAGTGATTTGTGTCGCTTCTGGCGTTTAGTGCTCACTGCGCTAGTGTGCAGGCACCGGAGGAGAGTGTGCGTGTGTTCCCCTTTTGGGAGCCAGTGACCGCACGGGTCTGCCCTGCGCGTCTTCTTGCACTCTGGCCGCTTGTCCAAGAGAGCCCAGTTCCGCAGTGCAACACAGAAAGCCTGAGATACTTAGTTGGCTGGCTTTTTAGATCTGTTTTCGTGGTTTATGTATGGGAAGTCACTTTTTGTAACCAGGTGTTTTGATACCCAATTTTTGTGGTTGTGCGTGGATGATAGCACAACCCAGGGCTTGCGTTCTCAGACACGACCCTGTGAGTTTTGGAAACCAGACCTGATTATAAAATGAAATAAGAACGTTATGATGAAGAACCAGTGCCTGGGGAAAGGGTTACTTTTCCTCCTCCCCTCTCAGCCTCTTTTCAGGGAACTTAACTGACCCTGGGTCCTTATCTATTGTATTGTAAATAAACATCCCTGGGACAGGTTTTTTTTTTTTTTTTTGCGGTGCTGGGGATCGAACCCAGGGCCTTGTGCTTGCAAGGCAAGCACTCTACCAACTGAGCTATATCCCCAGCCCTTTGGGACAGGTTTTGAAGGCCAGAGATTCAACAGGTGCCTGTGCAAATAGTCTCACACTTTGTAGCTTTATGAGCTCTGTAGGAATGTGTGCACGTCACTTATGGCTAGGTCAGTTAGCTGCTGTCTAAACTGTGACCTCCTAGGCTTAGTTCTTAGAAAGATAGCTTTTCTGGAGGTGAACTCAAGTTATCTTGAATTACTGTTAATCGTAGTGAAGACCACTTCAGGATAGCATTTGCAGAAGTTTTACTGTCTTTGTTCTACACCTGTGAACTACTTACCATGCATTCCCTGTTTGTGGTCTTTGGTCACATAGGCCAAGAATTCAAAGCCACCAATGTTGTAATGGTTAAGAAATTTTGTCAAATTTCCTATTAAAGCCCCATGTAACTTCAGATAAGGCCCAGAACTTCAGAGCACTAACTCGTCTGGGACTGCTTGCATCAATAAACCTGAGTTCTCCTACCCTCTGAGTGGTGCTTGGTATCTTGCTGAGCTCGATTTCCATAACAGTATCCAGAGTCAATGTGTGGGGAACTAGTTTTGGCTTCCTGTTTGTGTGACCAGGTGATGATAATAAAAAGAACTGCTAATAGGTAGACTCTTGGGACTTTTAGTGTTGCCACTGAAACCGAATGCTGGGTATTCACTTCTGCTGGTGGATGGAGTTTGTCCTAGTTGCTGATCTCCACAGCCGCAATGCCTGCTTTAGTGTTAGCAGTTACACATGGCAGGAGAGATCTACCACTGCTGTGATCTGCCTCACAGCGGCTGTGAGGGTTGCTGCTGGTAAAGCTGGATTTTTTCTGCTACTCAAGCCAGCAGTGTGCTGCAGCTCCTGGTATTGCAGCTGGAGTTACCCCAGTAGCTCATGGCCAATTTCCTTCTGGGTTCTTGTCTCACAGAGTTAAGAATAAAATCCACAGACAATCATGGAAGGGAAGAGCAAACCAGGTAGTCTTTAAGTGAGAAGAGAAGAGATAGAACACCCACAATATGGGAGGGGCCCTGGAAGCAGGATGCCATTTTGGTGTGCTAGCTTAAAGGTTTATATAGGCTTTAGGTATGAGTATTGATCAAAAGCTATGTTAAATAGGCATTGAAAGAGTATCAAGACTTGTGTCCTTTAGCCTGAGTGTCAGTCCTTCCTGTAAGTCCCATCTGGATTCACTCCTGCTTTCCATTTTCCTGACTACTGGGACAAAGGAGCTGGCTGCAGGGGAGCCTCAAGGTCTTTTACATTTGAACTAGGCCTTGAGGGTTCCTGTTAATCGTTCTACCTGTTAGCCTCCTGGTGTCGTTTCTGCATTTGAGCAAGACTTTGAAGGGGGGCCCATCACTTCTGATTGCTGATCACTGACTGTTCTTATTAACTACCAGCACCCTAGAACTGAAGCCAGCATGTCGCTGATCAAAAATGCTTTTTAATGATTCCCCTCAAGGTCTTGCTTAATTCTTTTAATCCTCTTCTGATTTTTTTCATCAAATATCTCCATCCAGGTATGTAAACTGATGCACAGGAACCTAAGTAATACACCCAAGGTTGCACAGGTAGAAATGGGTCAGAGTTGATTTTGAGTCTTGGCCTCTTTTTGTTTTTGTTTTCCTGTGCACATTATGGTATTAAGACATCTCTGGGCTCTGGGTGGCAGGAGCAACTTCACCTAATATGAAAAAAGCTTCAGTGCCAAGTGTGCCTTGGAAATGCAGTCATTCCTGCTTAGTGCCACTGGTTTAGGCCACAGACAGTTTCTTCCTGAGGAATTGCCTCAATGGTAATCTTGGCCAGCAAGATGCTGCAGGCTGGACTGGTGGGTCTGGTGTCTGTGGTTGGCTGAAAGGCCACTGAAATAAAAGTGCCTCCTCAGAGAGATGACCCAGTGCCTCCAAGACAGATTCCTTCTCTTACCTTTCCCTCCTGCCCCCAGTAGGGTTGGCCCAGCCAAGAACTATTAGGCACCAGAGTGGTCCATGGCCTTGCCCTGAGGGTGGAACCCTCACGCAGAGCAGGCCCCTAGCCGATGCTACCACTGTACCTGTCCCTTCAGAGCCCCACCTGCAGATGGGGGGCAGGGTCCAGGACTGAGTAGGGAACACACAGGTTCTGTCCTTTTGAAGACAGAAGTGGACAGGCAGTTAGTGTAGAAATAGGGAATCTGGTTGAATAGAGGAATGGAGGCCATCAGAGTCTGGGAAGTTAGAGACGCCCCTGGGAGATTGGAATGTCAGTGTTCCCAGAGCCCTTTTGCTCACCAGGGTTACCTGCTTAACTGCCCCTCCCCAAAAGCTGCAGGCAGGGGAGTTGCTAATTAATGCCTCCTGGACCCCCACCTGAATCTCCATGTGGCCCTTCTCCTGTGCTTTGCATCTCACCTTTTTGCTGCTCACCATCGCCATGTAGGCATGAAGGAGAGATAAGGGTTGGAGGAAAGATTAGAAGAAGACCCTATCCTATAAAAGATGTAGGGTGCGCTCACTTCTTGGGGATTGCAGAACACCAGCCATGGCCCCCTTTTTCCTCCCGGGAGAAGTTTGTATTACTACTTTTAAATAAATGCTTGCCTTGGCGCGCGTCTCTGGCATTATACTTCAACACCTGAGGAAGCAGAACTCGTGGGTCACTGGTAAAGGGTGGTATCACTTGACCAGGCTGGGGTTGAGGGGCATGCCTCCGAGATTTAGTCTGCCTGCAGAGTCTGTGTGCAGTCCAGCCACCTCAACCACGTGCTGTCTCCAAAACTGGGGTCTCGTGATTTGGTCTCTGTGTCGGTGAAGATGTGATGTCTGTGTGAGGCCTTGGACTTGTGTTTGTGGAGCCAAAAGGGGGAATGAGTGTCATCTATAGCAGGCACACACACACCTTGCAAGCCACTGCTCTGTACCATCCATAGCCCAGTTGTGCTAGGCAGTGGGCCAGGTTGCAGAGAGGTGGAAGCGTGCGACATGAGGCTTACAGGAAGATCCAGGGTTGACAGGCTGCACAGAAACCACCTCCACTCCCCAAGGTGCTTCCCCAGAGGGCAGCGCCTCCATCCCTCGTGGGGCTTTGTCCAGTGGTGGCCAGCAGGACTTACCCCTCCACAGCAATCTGTTCTCACCAGGTACCATGGAGTGGGCACTACAGGTCAGCTTTGCTTTGTCCTACGGTATGACCAGCATTCTGAGGAAGGCAGTTTCTACAGAGAGCACTGGTCACCCTAGTTCCTCGCTGGTGGGACAGCCAGCCTTCAGGGCACGCTTCCTGCGTGTTCTGTCCAGGCCTGCTCGCTGTTCCCTGACCTGCTAGGTTCTTGGGAGTGGGAATGGGTGTTTCAGGGACATGCTGTTTTGCTGTCTGCCGCTGCACCTTTTTTTAAAGAAGGACACAGCTTCCATGCCCAGTGTGCTGCGGTTCTGCAAGCCCCTCATTTTCTATTATTTGTAGCTAGGTGGCCATGAGCAGAACACTGACTTCACATGGCCAGTTGGATCAGACTGCTCTACTTTCTTGAGGCCTGTTTTATTTCTCCAAACTATTTTAAATGTGTGCTGCAGATTGTGATGTGGTGTCACACATATGTGTGCATGAGCATATATATTTAGGTATATGTAAATGCTCAGTTCATTTTAAATTTTGTTTTGAAATCTCATCATTTTGATTTTTCTTTTCACCCGAGTTGTTTAATAGAAATGTTTACAGTTTCTACTTGTGAAGCTCTTTGTATGTTTTACTCTTTAAATCTCTTCATATCTTATGTTGTGATCATAAATGTGGCTTGTGATAATTCCAGGTTTTGGAATTTATTAGTGGATTTGAGTGGAGAAAATATAATTTTATTTTCTCAAACCTCATGTGTTCTTAGCTGGGACATATTCCTGTTAACAAAAGGCAGATGAGCAAGAGAGAAAGCAGTGATCTTATTACAAGGGGGGATGTACAACATGTGGGAGAGAAGACACTTTCAAGGGAGACTCCAGGAGATAGATTTATTTATTTATTTATTGGTACAGGGGATTGAACCCAGGGGCACTTGACCACTGAGCCACATCCCCAGCCCTATTTTGTATTTTATTTGGAGACAGGGTCTCACTGAGTTGCTTAGGGCCTCACTTAGTTGCTGAGGCTGGCTTTGAACTCACAATCCTCCTGCCTCAGCCTCCCAAGTGCTGGGATTACAGGCATGCACCACCGCGCCCAGCGTCCAAGAGATTTAGATAGGCTACCTGCAGTGCCCCAGGAGGACCACTGGCCCTGGTCAGCACCCCGAAGAGACCAGGGAAGCCATGGCTGCCCAGGCAGGCTCCTTTAGCTGTCAGGAACATACTGCATTGTAAACTTGTTCAGAAAAGCAGAAAAGTGAATAAACAAATAAATGACCAGTGTGAAGTCCCCGCAGTGAATAGGTGACGCTGTGGGTGTTGTACTCCCCAGAGATTCTCAAATACCATCAGGAGAGAGAGTCAACCCCACCCTAATTCCTTGCCCTCCCTATAAATGCTGGCAACGA
Source organism: Glaucomys volans (assembly GCA_020662805.1). Classification (NCBI taxonomy): domain Eukaryota; kingdom Metazoa; phylum Chordata; class Mammalia; order Rodentia; family Sciuridae; genus Glaucomys; species Glaucomys volans. The sequence continues at coordinate 51,165 of JAJEJO010000605.1, read as the reverse complement.
AGGAACTGGAGCGCAGTTCCCCTCCACACTGCTTTTAGGTGTAAGGGAGATCGTTGCTGGCCAGCTAAAATAAAGGCTTCTTTTGGCTTTAGGTGAACAGCTTGGATGATCTTGTTTTCATCAGGTATAACATGGCAACTTCCAATGCTCACTGGCATCAGGGTTAACGGTCATTCTGCCAAGGATTCTGCAGACTTTCCCTCTCATTGGTTCATATGTTTATTTACAAGGATGGACTTGTATCTACCAGCTTAGCTACCTATCTAGATCTACTTGCCTGTCTGAAAGGTGTGTGTGTCCACAGGCAGAGAGAGAAAATCCAGTTATTTCATACAGTGCAATGGAGGTTTTTCCCCGACATCACTGGTGTAGCTGGGGAACTGTTCTTCCTTCAGACACGATGTCTTCTCTTAACCAAACAGCCATGTGAGCAGTCAGAGCACGGCTGTGCTGGAGGTGGCTCTGGGCAGTGGACTCTTACCCAGTGTGCCTATTTCTGAGAGACCTTTTCTGTCCCCCTCAGATATAGAGAATGCAGGTTGTGGCCTGAAGGCCACTATCAAAACAAGAAGAGGGAACACCTGCCCCAAAAGCAGACCTTGCCAACAGTGAGCCCTTGGGCCTGACTGGCACAAATGACTCTGTCCTCGTGGAGTTTGTGAGGCTCCGAGCCATACCCGCTCACCTTCCTCCTCTCTACCCCTTGCTCTTTGTCAGCTGCCCTACCCCGGTCACCTGCCTCTTCCATCAGACCCCGTTAGAGCTGGGTTCACGGTGGCTATGTTCTCTGTTTTGGCCAAAACCATCGCCATGGTCACGGCCTTCCAGGCTGTGAGGCCAGGAGCAGAATCTGAAGGTGATGAACCCCGAACAGCTCTCTGAGTCATCCTCCTCTGTTCTCAGGCAGCTGATCTGGGGATCTGCTGGGGAGTTCTCCTCCCTTCCCAGACAGGGACCCATACCACAATGGCCACATCATGGTGCAGTGCAACCAGGACTTTGTCACCCTTCCACTGTGTCCTGGGCTATGTGGGCCTCTTGGTTCTGGGGACCTGTACTGTAGCTTTCCTGGCAAGGAACCTGCCCGGCATCTTCAACAAGGCCAGGTCCCCACCATCAGCATGCTGGTGTCTACAGCATCTGGTGGCCTTCCTGTCTCTCAGGTTACCACAGCACCCAGGACAAGGCCATGGTGGCCCTGAAAGTCTCTACTGTGGCCTCCTGTGCTGGCCTACTTCGCTGCATCTTTGTCCCCAAGTGCTATGTGATACTTTTCATCCATAAGGGAACACGCTTTAGTCTTTAGGGAAGAAATCAGAGAAGCCTGAAATGCAGGGATAAAGTAAAACAGGTGGAGGAGGGACTGATGCCTATTAGTGGTAGAGAATTTGTAAACTAATTATATGAATTACTCCTGGAAATCAATAAAAATAAAACAAGTGGTTCTACATGAAGAAAACGGTCATGATATAGGCAGGCAATACACATGCAAAACATGAACACCCAGTGAATAATAAAAAGATACTAAAAGTAAATAGTAACAAAAAATTCACATTTAAGCAAAGTTTATTACTTCTCAGTACAATGATAAAAATCTTAAATCTGTAATCACTAAATATTAAGCAGGACACGGAGCAACACACCCACACATGCACCCGGACATGGGAGGTCTGGATAAACCTGGCACCCATTAAGATATGGTTTTCCGGGAGCACTGTTGAGTGAAACTAGGGACCAGTGGGTGTGTGCAGTGTTCCATCCTTTGGGTAAGAAATGGAAAAAACACTAAAAACAGGTGGAGATGGTTACTTATAATGGACCCATATAAGTGGGGTAGGAATGAAAACTCACTTTGCCCATCTTTTTAAATAAATTTGACTTTTGAAACATGCAGTTGCTCTGCATATTAAGAATAAAAATAAAGGGACAGGGGGATATCCAGACCGATGGCAGTCTACCTGCCCGCCGTAAAGCACCCCTCCGGATGGACTTTAACTGTAACACTATGTAAGGAGTGAGGAAGGAGCCATGATTGCATGGAGCTACAAAGCAGGATGTGTCAGGAGAAGTCCTTTACAGACTCCAACCAGGGCCCGAATTGGATACCACTGTTTTGCAAACCCGAATATGAGACATTCAACTAATCAGAGAGTATTTTTGAGAAGTAGTATGTCTGTTCTCAATGCTTCTGTCTGCAGGCCTTGGGGCGTGGTCTCCAGTGCATGAAGAGTCCCGCCCTGAAGCAGAAGCGAGGACTCAGCCTGAAGCAAGGGTTAGGACAGTGTCCCTGGAGTGGACATGGCAGGGCCACCAGATGGCCCCTTGGGAGGAGGACTAGGTCAGATGACCTACATCTGTACTTACTAACTTAGGAAAGTTACAAATGCATCTTACAAATCGATTTTATACATAGAAAACAAGAAGTAAAATAGATTTTTAAAGGATGAGATAATTGGATAAATGTCCTCATTTTTCTTTATGTACCCTGGAGTCTCATGGCAATGGCTAACTTCCAGAAGACATATAGTATGACATCATGTATTTAAAATTTGTGCTAAACAAGACACATACACCTGTGATAAAAATACGAGCTCTAGCACAGCAATAGTAAACACCAAATTCAGTACAGTGTTTGCCAGAAGGAAAGGAAGCCAAGGAGCCAGCCGTCAGGGGTGACCTGAGTCTGCCTGGACCTGTTCTGTTGTGTTTCTTAAACTGTGTGGTACATTGATAACAAAAATTTCCACTATTAAAATACTCAAACCTGACTGAGCTAAATAAGATGTAGGCTCACTGGGCCTACTCTTCTAAAAACAGCATGTAGAAACTCAGAACAGACCTGCAAGTAGTCCAATTTCTTTATCCTAAAGATAACTTTCTCATGTTAATTTGATTATTTTGTGTGTGTACTCCAGTTAGACAGACCATGTAGCAGACGCCTTCTGTTGCAACTTGGAGATCCTCACACAGATCCAGGCATCAACTGTGACTGACACTCACAAAAACACATGGTAAAATGTGCATTTGGTCGTGGTCCCTTTTCCTGGCACAGAGCTCCTGAAACCGGTGGGATCTCCAGCATGATTAGTGGCTTCTGTAATGAGGTGGCTGCAGTACAATGGAGCTGGGTGCTGGGAAGACCTAGGCAGGACTTCCCTCTCTGCGAATCTTGTGGAAACCTGTGGACTTTCCCCAGGGACATATCAGGCCGTCATCCTCTCTACTGATCACTCAGAGCACCCATGCCATGCTGGGGGCAGGGTCAAGTGCGGGGGACACCATGGCCCACATGGTAAAGGATCAGATGAGGAAACTGAGGTGAAGACATTGTATAAATAGAGAGGGCTCAGTGCAATTTCTTGAGGAGTTTCTGAGGATGACAATGAACCAGGAGGGCTGAGCATGGGTTTCATGCCAAGAACCTTGGGTTTCTGTCCTGGTTTGCCTCTAAGAAGCCACATCACGCAGAGGCTAGGGACTTCATTTCTTTAACCCTCAAGTTCTCCATCTGTAACATGTGGACAGAGTGGTTTTGAAGTTCAGACAAAGTAACACAGCAAGAAGTGGTGGAGCCCGCATTCAGGGGCTGTGTGCCAGACAGACCTCTTGATACCCTGACAGCAGCCTGGAGCAGGGAGAGTTACTGTGCCCATCTCTGAGATGGCAAAACAGACTTGAAGAGGTCACCCTGGTCACCCAGTGGCAAAAGGTGAAGGTGGCCAGAACACACCCCTTCCGCCCTGAAAGATCTGCCCACATCCTAATCCCCAGCAGCTGTTAACAGGTGAGGTCCCACAGGGGTGAGCAGAACCAAGGGTGCTGATCAGCTGCTTTAAACTACGGAGGTCTGTCGGAAGCCATATTTAAATTGTGGGTTTGTTTGAGCCAACCTAAGGCAGGGAAGCTACTTTTCTGGAACTCCTGGGTGACATTCCCAGGTTTGAGAAAGCCCAGATCACGCTGGCATCCTGCCTTAGCTCACAGCCTTAGGATCAAGCACAGCTGCCCAGAGATGGGCACACCCTGCCACGCACCAAACGACCTGTTTACTTCAAGGTCCCCACCACACCAACACCTTTGATTCAACTTCCCCTTAAATAAAGGATTGGGGCCTTGTTCAGTGGTTCACTTCCAGTTCCTATTAGGGCTCCAAGACCCATCAGGCGCTCCCCTTTTAAATCTAAGTTCTGGCTTTGTCTTTAATTCCTTACTGATTATTTCAGATTTTTTATTTTCTCAGGTGGCTCACACCTCCGAGCAGAAAACCAGGGTGCTGGTAACCTCAGCCAAGGTCACCTCGGATTACCCGGGGGGCTCCCAAGCAGGAGTCAGTGTTGGGGTCACAGAGGGGAGGACTCCCAGGCACACTGCTGACTTGTGCAGGGAGGAAGGACCACACCCAGGCCTGCCAGCAGCTCCCACAAGCTGAAGCAGGGAGGGAATGGATTCCCCCAGCTGCTGGCTTAGGAGGCAGGGGAGCGGCTGGCAGTTTGGGGGAAGGATGGGCAGTCCAGCTTAGAGAAGGTCAGTGAACAGAGGAGGGCAGCCGAGATGAGGACAGGCAGAGACTTCTTGCATGTGTGGGAATGAATTGGTGAATACCAATTCAGAACCCAGAGGCCATCTAGTCAGTTCCCCTCCATGTATGCACATTAGAGTTCTCTGAGTGACTCTGAGTCACACTGGGCTCTCACCAAGATGGTCTGAGCCAACCTCTGGAGGTGCGTCCGGTGCAGTTTATTTTTTAAGCAACTCCTCAGATGGCTCCCACATGTGACCAAATTTAAGAACCAGTGAATGTACTAAATTTGTTTTAAAGATAAAATGTAATAGTATCACCCCCAATGGAATACCAGTGTCACTTACAATAAAGAGAAGACCGTGCTAATGAAGCCAAAATTAAAGACAGGCAGTTAGGATAGATAGGTGATGGGGTCGAATAGAGGAAATGGAGGCCAGTTTGGATCCAGGAAGTTGGAGACCACCCCTGGGAGACTGGAATGTCAATGTCTCCAGAGACCTTTGATTACCAGGATTACCTGCCTATACCACCCTTCCCAAAAGGTTGCAGACAGGGAGTTGTTAATGCCCCTTGGGCAACTACCTGCCTGGATCACTCCATTTGGCCCTTCCCCCTGCCCATCTGCTTCCCACCTTTTGGCCACCCCACCTGCATCTCCTGGGTCTAGTCCTGTAGGCAGGAAGGAGGGAGATAAGGGGGGACAGTGCAGGAGAACAAAGAAAATTTTAGTCTATAAAAGGGGCAGGGTGCTCTCACTTCTTGGGATACCACATTACCAGCCACGGCCCCTTCTCCCTCCCAGGAGAAGTCTGTGTTACTACCTTTAAAACAACCCTGCTCTACATGTTTGCTCAGTGTGCTTCTCTAACGTTCAAACTTCAACATTCTAGGAAGCAGAACTCGTCACTGCTAACTGGCACTATCAGTAACAGGACCTAGAAGAGAGATAAAACTGAAACCCAAAGATGATTTTGGAGCTGTTAGGGACACACACACACATGCTGACAAGAGAGACTGAAGGAGAATTGGAAAGGGAGCAGATTTCCTGACCAAACGCGGTAAGGTGGCCCATGCCCTCTGCCTCCTGGGCCACAGCCAGGGGCACTTGGTTCATCCCTACCACTCAGACACCCCACAAGGGAAACAAGACAGGGCCTGAACTTTCCTGAAACTTGTGAGACAAGCATTTATAAGCAATGGCACAGGCAGACCTCAGACTGCAAAACAAGACACTGGGCATCAAGGTGAGGGCACCAGGATGGGGAGGGCAGGGAGTCTCTAGAACTATTAACTGGGCTTTCTCAGTGAAAGAGACTCCAAGTTCAGGGTGCACCCCGTGTTACCAGGGGTGCGATGTCCAAGGCCCCAAGCAAAGGCAGGGCAGTGCCTGGGCCAGAACTAGAATTAGAAGTTCCCATCACTTAACACCTGAGGAAACTCGTGGCTCAGTGAAAGATGAGGACTAACAAAGGTCACACAGCACTGGACATGGCAAGGACAGTTTCTGGAACTCGGGGTCGTAGCTTGAACCTTGTAGGAACTCTCAGCGAGAAAAAAGCCATCCATTGCGTACTCAGAGGAAAGCTAGCGGCCACAGAATCCACTACACTCAACTTGCAGATCAACTTTCCATATCCAGGGGAAGGGGGTGGCTTGTCCAAATTCTCAACCTCAAATAAGGGCGATGATTACCAAAGCCGTTGACCCGCGAGTAGCACTACATGTGTTACTGTTCTTAGGCTACCTTAGTCCTCGCAATAATCTTACCGAGGCAAATTCCACAATCACCTTCATTTCACAGATGGGGAAACCGAGGCACTGAACCTACGTACCCTGCAGAGCTTAAACTCCGAACATTTCACAAAAAGAGAAACTGAGGCTCGGAGAGCGTGAACAGGCCTATCATCTCCGGAATGGGGGGTACAAGGCGCAGACAGGTTGCAGCACAGAGCTCACAACCGCTTTATTTGCTCAGCCCATACAGGGGCTATGTCGACACAGAGGCGGGGAAGAAACTACTGAGACAGGAAGCCGCCGCCGAGGCCTCTCGGCTCGGGAACCAGCCCCGGCGCGGGCGGCGACCCAGCGGGCCAACCCAGGCTCTCGGACCTCCAGGATGCTGCAGAGGCAGGGCGCGGGGCCCCGCAATGCGCATGTGCTGATATCCTCTCCAGAAGCTGTGGCCTCTCCACCAATCAAAGAGGCCTGGCCACGCCCCTTTCTCCACACTTCCGGCGTCTTGCGGTCTCCACGGCAATCCTCAGCCGCTAGAGGCCCAGGGACTTCTGGGTATTGTAGTGCGGAAGGAGCCAGGGGCTTATACGCGCTCGTCGGGCAGGAGCCCAAATGGCGTGGCATATGAGGACGCTCTCTCAGAGAGCCTCCCCGCGCTGTCCGCTGGAGCAGGCGGGGAGGAGGATGGCGCGGGGCGAGGAGCTTGCGGTTTTCTGAACGCGGCGCGGTCACCACGGTAGCGCTTTTCGCCCTTGCGTGATGACGTCACTCGCGGGGCGCGTGCGCATGCGCCCGGGGAGGAGGCGAGTCGTAGTTGGGGAGCCGGTGTCCTGGAACTTTGCGTGCTGTTGCTGGGTGAGCTGGTTATGACCAGTAGTTTGCGCGCCGGTACGCGCGTTGGGTATAGCAACATGTGTTACATTCAAATTGGCGAGATAGCTGGGCGAATGAACGTTTTCTCCATTGTTTGTGTGGTGCTGGGGATAGAACCCATGGCGGTGTGCATTCGAGGCAAGCACTCTACCTGCTGAGCTACACCCCCAGCCCCGTTTTCTCCATTTTAGTATAGAAGTTTCTGTGCACAAAGTGCAAGTGTCCATATTTGTGCTCCCTCATATACATTAGTTGTAGATGGACACAATATTTTATTTTATTGTGTTTATGCGGTGTTGAGGATCGAACCCAGTGCCTCACACGTGCTAGGCCAGCGCTCCACCACTGGGCCACAGCCCCAGACCCCGGGGCTCCCTTTTAAGGGATAACCTGGATGTTGAGTTCGTAGACTCACACATGAAACATCACCTCATTCTTATAGCAAAAGATTGACAAATAGGTGTACAGTCACATATTTTAAAACAAAATGGTTAAAGTATTTTTAAATTACCCATTTCAACCAACTTTTTGATGAACTAACCAGACTTTGCTTCCGTCATGATAGGAGGACTTCAATGCGATAAAATAAGGCATTAAGAGATAATAACTGCAGCTGGGCTGTAGCTAAGTGGTAGAGCACTTGTCTAGCATGTGCAAGGCACTGGGTTTGATCCTTAGCACCATATATGAATAAATGTAAAAAAATAAAATGGTCCATCAACAACTAAAAAAATAATAATTTTTTTTTAAAAAAGAATGATTTCCGACGGGCGCGGTGGCACATACCTGTAATCCCAGAGGCTCGAATGAGGCAGTAAGATCACGAGTTCAAAGCCAGCGTTCAAAGCCAGCCTCAGCAACTTAGCGAGGCCCTAAGCAACTAGGGTCAGCGAGACCCGGTCTCTAAATTTTAAAAAAATACAAAAAGGGGTGTAGGGAGGGGCTCTGGCTAAGCGCGCCTCGGTTCAATCTCCAGTACCAAAGAGAGAGAGAGAGAGAGAGAGAGAGAATGAGAATGAACAGCTTCCTCCACACTGCTGTATCCAGTAAGAGGTGGAACTGAGATTTAAACCCAAAAAAGCATGTCCAGCTCAACCAGGACACCGGACCTCCCCAAATGTAGGCAAGAAATATGCAGCGGGACGGCGGGACACAGTTTGCTCCTGGAGCAGCTCCCAAATCTTTACACATAAGCATAGGGACGCTGGAACGGGCAAGCCCAGGTCAGTCCCAGCTCTGCAGCTGGGAGACCTTGGGCCAGGTGTCCGTCCCTCTGAGCCAGGTCCCTCCACCTGTAAAGCGGAAGCGCAGTAGGACCTTCTGGTAGGATTGATGCCAGAATTAAATGATAGAGGATTTACCCCGTGGTCCTGTGTTAATTCTCCATTTGGCCGGGTGGAAGAACCAAGCCGGTAGCCGTTCAACAGTGTACATTTAATATGGAAACGGTGGGGAAGGTCGAAAACATCTTGGAAAGCCCCGCAGGCGTTCACTCAGCCACTCTGGGGCCCATCCGCTAACGCGGCCTTCCAAGAGGCAGACGGGAGCTCTCATCACCCTCCACGTTGGCCGTCCGGGGACAGCGCTTCTTTGGGAGATGGAGGACCTGTGAGGCCGAGCTGGGCAGAGCAGACTCACTAGAAAGCACAGCAAGGGTCGTTCCTGAGGAAGGGAAGGAGGGAGAGGGCAACGGGTTTGTGCACTTACTGGCGTCTTCATGCATTGCCAGGCCTCCCCGCGGTGCCCACGGGCTCTGCATGACCCTCCGGAGCTGGGTCCTGCCACCTTCGTCCTGGGCCCCTCTCCCGCCGCTGTGTTCTGCCCACTGTGTCCTCCCCGGACTGGGGCTGTTGCTCCTCAGATCTCATGGGGCTAGCTCCTCGCCGACACTCAGCGCGAACGTCGCCCCTCGGAGGGGGCTCTGGTACCCACGCAGCGGGGAGAAGCGGCTCCCTGTAGTTCCGGTCACAGCGCCGGGTCCGCCCCAGCTCTGAGGAATTGACTGCGTGCTCCCGCCCGGTCACTAGGGGGCGCGCACCGGGAAAAGGAGCTCCGCCGCTGGCGCCGCCCTGCACCCGCAAGGCGCTCCAGGGCGCACGCAGGGTCAGTGCAGGGCAAGGGGGTCAGGTTCACTGTGGGCCCTGAGCCCAGGGTGGAGCAGGTGCACTTCTGCTCCCAGAGGGACTCAGCCTCAAGAGAGTTCCTTCTTTTCATAATTGAGGCAAAATTCGACTGATGTAAAACTCACCATTTTAACCATTTTAAAGCATACAGTTCAGTCCTTTAATACGCTAATGATGTTATGCAGTCATCACCACTAATAGAACATTTTCATCAACCCCCCCCCCCCAAAAAAAAAAAGTTTTTACTACCCCATCCCCTGGCAACTAGCAGTTGGCTTTCTGTCTCAGGCTTTGTCTGTTCTGGACATTTCATATAAACAGAATTGTACACTGTGGTCATTTGTGTCAGGCTAATTTCACCTAGAATAACATTTTCAAGGTTCGACCATGTTATAACATGTATCAGAGATTCATTTCTTTTTATGGCTAAATAGTATTCCATTGTACAAATATATTTTGTTTATGCATTCAGCAGCGAATGGTTACAGTCAGGCCCAGCTCTTTATGTACTGCCTGTGGTTGCTCTGGCTACAAACAGGAGTATGGACTAATTGCAACAAAGACTATATGACTTGTCAAGCCAAAATACTTGACTGTCTAGCCCTTCACAAAGAAAGTCTGCCACCTCTGGCCTAAGGGGTCAGATACTGTCATACCAAAACGAAAATAGCGAGCGTGTGACTAGTGCTGTGAAGGGCAGGGAACGTCATTCCTTCATTTCCTCCAGCTGCCCTGCAGTGGTGTCCACCCCTGAGCCTAACCTGTGGGTGCTTAGGCGAATCTTGAGACTCAGGAGAGATATTCCAGGCAGGCAAAGGGAGGAACACCATCCCTGTTAGAGGGACCAACATGTTGGATTTGTCTTCTTGTGAACACAAGAATCTTCTCCACCCTGTTCACCACTGTATGCAGGATCCCTCACAGAGTAGCTGACCGGGGCTGGGGATGTAGCTCAGCAGGGGAGCACCTGCCCAGCAAGTGTGAGGCTATGAGTTGGATCCTCAGCACTGCATAAAAATAAATAAATAAAGGTATTGTGTCCATTTAGAACTTAAAAAAATTTTAAAAAGAGTAGCTGATCAAGCCGGGCGCGGTGGCGCAGGCCTGTAATCCCAGCACTTGGGAGGCTGAGGCAGGAGGATTGCGAGTTCAAAGCCAGCCTCAGCAACTAAGTGAGGCCCTAAGCAATTCAGTGAGACCCTGTCTCTAAATAAAATACAAAAAAGGGCTGGGGATGTGGCTCAGTGGTGGAGTGCCCCTGGGTTCAATCCTCAGTACCAAAAAAAAAAAAAAAGAGTAGCTGATCAATAAAAATTCATTGAGTGGGCTCCTGAATAAGGCAAACACAGAATTTCATGTGATCTAGCAATTCCACTCCTAGGTATGTATCTAGAAGAGTTTGACAGGTTCAAACAAAAATTTTTCACAAATGTTCAAAAGAACCTATCCTCAGGGCTGGGGATACAGCTCAGTTGGTAGAGTGCCTGCCTTGCAAGCACAAGGGCCTGGGTTCAATCCCCAGCACCACAAAAAAAAGAAAAGAAAAGAAAAAAAAAGAACCTATCCTCAGTAGTCAAAAAGTGGAAATAACCCAATGTCTTTCAACTGATAACTGAATAAAAGAATGTGGTAGATTCATGCAATGGAATATTATTCAGTCATACAAAGAATGGCATGCCAACACATACCAGGACATGGTTAAACTTTGGAAATAGCATGTCAAGTGAATAAAGCTAGACACATCACAGAGTGTGATTTCACTAACATGAAAGTTCCAGAATGTGTAGGCCAGTAGAGAAAGGCAGGAGAATCCTGGCTGCCAGGGGCAATGGGGAGGAACTCCTTAATGGTAGAATTTCCTTGGTGGATGGTGAAGGTAGTGGTGATGGAGGCGCAGCCTTGTAAGTGAACTGAATGTCACTAGTGGTAAACTTATGTTCTGTGTTTCTTGCCACAGTTTCTAAAACCCCAAGACAAAATGTATCGGGTGCATTCATAAATGAACCCCTCCACTTCTGCCCGTCCAAGTCACTCCTAATGTGCTGTCGGCCACGGTGGGGGTGGCTCGAGATTAAGGGCGGTGCACTTGGGACTCCTGCACGATTCTGTGTTTCTGCGAATGAATGGAGCTCCCAAAGCCCCCGGGGCTTCCCCACCTCCAACAGGGGGCAGTCGGGACGGGCCTTCCCCGCCTCCCCGCCGCAGCGTACCTCGTGTCCAGGTCTGGGTTGCAGTAGTGGCAGTAGCACTAGATGACGGAGGGCCGGCCAGCGGAGGAGGTAAGCAGAGAGCAGCAGTTGGACTGTGACAGGCGCCTCCTCTCCCCGGGTCCCCACTTCCCGCCTGCCTGTCAGCCCCCCGCCGGGCCCCCTGCCGCCCTCCAGTCCAGAGGCCCGCTGCTCACCCAGTCTCCTTTGTTGTAGGACACGAAGAGGAAGGTCATCATCATGTAGGCACATCTGAAGAAGTTCCAGTTGGTCTTCTTGGGGTTGAGCTTCTTGGGAACGACGGTGGCCAGGGTGGGCTTGACTGAGAGGACATGCGGGGCGGGGCGGGGGGGGGGGGCCTGTCTGTTCCAGCAAGTCTCCCCGGGAGGGCCCACGCCCGTGCCCCACAGCCTCTGGAGTGCGAACCCCGGCCCACCACCCCACACAGGGTCAGCTTCCCCACCCGGCTGCCCTCACGTCCAGACGGGTCTGAGTCTGACCGTCCATCCCCGGGTCTCCGCAGACCCCGCCCCTCCCGTCCTCACCTGCTGGCCTGGCCCCCGCGGGGTCCGCCAGCCCCGCCCTCGCAGGCCGGGCTCCTCCTAGGCTCTGGCCCTGGGCTTCCCTTGTCACACCGAAGGGACTGCGCGGTGGTGTTTCCACCTGCCCAGCGTTCCCTCCCTCCTCTTTGTATTTTCCAAGAGTTACATTCGGAAAAGCCGCGTTGTCCAGGCGAGCACGCCTGCCTGACAGCCCCAGACGGACGCACGGACGCTGCTACAGGTCCTGCCAACCCCGCACACGAATAGACGTTCGCCCAGTGGAAAACTCAGGAAGCGACCCCCTCCTTCTCTGAGAGCGTCACTTTAGAAAACTAGGTCTCTGTCCCTTGGAAATGGGAGTCGGTCTTATTAAAAGCTCAGCAAGCCTCCTGCCAGCGCCACACACCCAGGGTGTTCTCTTCAGGACGCGGTGCCATCTCTGGAAACGCGAACGCGTGGTGACCACGCTGCTGCAGACCGCCTCGTCTAGTGCTCCAGTTTGCACGTCGTCGAGGGCAGGGGTGCGGTGGGTTGTGTCTGCTTGTCTACACAAAAGCGATCCCCTGCTCTGCAGTCTGGAGCTCACTGCACCCCGGCTCAGTGCTTCTGCCGTGCTAAAGCTGTTGGTTCTCCTCTACCTTTGTGGGGAGGTGTGCTGGGTTGGGAGGATATTTTGTTTTAATTCTATTTCACAAGCAACAGCCTGTCCACAGGTATGCCCTCCCAGTCAAAGGTATATTCTGGTGTTAAAAAATGAGTTTTCAGGACTAGGATTGTGGCTCAGTGGTAGAGTGCTTGCCTGGCATGTGTGAAGCACTGGGTTTAACCCTCAGCACCACATAAAAATAAAAGGTATTAGGCCATTTACAGCTAAAAAATAAATAAATAAATGAGATTTCAGCCAAGCATGTTGGTACACACCTGTAACCCCAGCTACTCAGGAGGCTGAGGTAGGAGGATCACAAGTTGGAGATCAGTCTCAGCAACTCAGTGAGGCCCTGTCTCAAAATAAAGAGGGCTGGGGATGTGACTCAGTGGTAGAGCCCTTGCCTCACAAGCCAAGGTCCTGGTTCAATCTCCAGCACTGAGAGAGAGGATGGGGAGGGGAGGGGAGGAGGGAGGGAGGGAGGGAGAGAGAGAGCTTTCTCTGGGCACCTGGTGCCTGTCTCCCCTCTCTTGCCTGGACGACTGGATGGGACGCACACTGGGGAGAACACCCAGCACGGGACAGAGTCCGTGTCTCTTAGGGTCTGGTGGAGGGGGGACGTTCAGGGCTGCTACACACTCTTGGGGACTCCTTAACACATTAAAGTGTTCCCTTCCATGAATAACTTAAATTTTATCATATTCCTTTTCTGTATCTATTGAGATGATAATCCAATTTTCCTTTTTGTGTTAATAAGATGAAAATTACATATTATTAAGTCCTTCGACCAAAATAACTCCATTTTGAAAAACAGCACCTGCCCACCCAGGCATGACCCACCCCAAAGCATCTCAATAACAGAAACCACAGCAAAGACGTCAAGTAACAGTCACAGGGCCACAACGGTTATTTTTTAACTACTCCATTGTACATGACTCTATAGTTGAGAAGTTTCTCCTGCAGGCTGCTGTGCCTTGCAGAGGGGCAGCCTGGCAGACTCTCTGTCAATAAACCCTTGCTTGAACTCAGAGCTGTGTCTCTTGTGGATATTTGTGCCAGCTACCCTACATTCTGGTGCCAAAACCCAGGATGGGATCCACGGTCATTGCCTTCTGGCTCTCCCCTCACAGGGATCCGAGCCGCCTTGACTCTGCCCCCTCCTCCCAGGCCTATATCCACCATGGGGCATTTCTGCTTCTCACTGTTGCCGACCTCCTTGCCCACCACAGAATTCGACTCTGGACAGCCTTCCCTCTACTGGCAGTGAGTCCTCAGAGCTCATCTACCGTGGCTGTGAACTAACTCTCTCTCTCTCTCCCTCCCACCTAAAACCCCAGCACTGGTCAGGGTCTCCCTCGACTTTGGCCACAGACCTGTCAGGGATGGTGACAACCCTCATTGATGGTCTGCTCCTATGTGGGAAATTGGAGAGGTTGTGGGGATGCCCCTTCCTCTCCTGTTTCCCTTCTCTGGGCTCCTGAGAACTCTTAGCCATGGGTTCGGCTCAATCTAAAATTCTCTGCAACCGCCACCCTCTTGGCTGTCTCTTCAAAAATCTTGGGCCTCTCCATTTGACTCCAGATCTCAAACCTCGAGGCTCATTTTCTATTGCAACACAGGCTGAACCCTAACCCTAACCCTAACCCAATATAAGTCAGATAGTGACTTCTCTCTGCCAGAGAATGGGACTTTCAATCCCACCGTTGTACAGGATTTATATAACTTCTTTCTTTCTTTTTTTTTTTTCTTTATTTTTGCGGTACTGAGGATCGAACCCAGGGCCTTGTGCTTGCAAGGCAGGCACTCTACCAACTGAGCTATATCCCCAGCCCTATAACTATGTCATGGCAGAGGCAAGTGGGTAGAGATTCCCTGTGTCCAAGCCTTCTCTTCTCTTTGCTCTCGCCCCTCTTTGTGTCTGTCCTGCTCCCCTGCACAAGTCCTCCTTGCTCGCTCTCAGTAAACCCTTCCACCTCCCATCCTAATGGCTTTCCCTTTTTTGACCATAGATCCCTCTTCACTTCCTTGACCTCCACCTTAGGCTTCTTCATCTGCTCGCCCAGCCACACCTTATCCTCTCATTCAGACACACCTTCACTAAACAGGGACGGTCCGTCCTATCCATCACCCCCACCACAACATGGGAATAAGTCATTTACCTCAAAATCAAGTGCCTCATTAAGCTCCGCACTCGAATTTAGCCACAATACAAATTAGATAATCTGCACCACTGGCCCAAATATGGAACTTTTGATCAAGAAACTCTCCAAAAATTAAAAAACAATTTATTCTAAAATGGCAAATGGGGTGACATCCCAGCCCAAAGTCATGTAAAAAAAAAGCCCTATTTCAAGTCCCTACCCTCAACTTACCTCTGGAGCAAAAATTTAACCTGCTTGTCACTGAGAGAGAGAAAAATAGCCCTAACCAGCCCAACAGCCAGTGGCACACCTCAGTAAGGAGTATGATATAGCAGCCCTATTCCTCAAAAGTAGTGGGAGATGATGTTTCATAATTTTCTGCATCCAAACCTGACCTGGTTACCAACCAAGGGGAAAAAGGGTTAAAAAGCCCTAGGCAGCAATTTCCCCTGCCCAGCCTTGCTGAAGCCTGCATTGTAATGTAAATTATAGCAGACCCAGGGAGGGACCAACCTGAGACTGAAGAAAAAAAAGTGTCCATTTCAAACTTCTCCTGGGCTGCAACACAGAAAAATGGTTTTAAG
>JAJEJO010000605.1:3009-35693 GCA_020662805.1 Glaucomys volans | reverse complement strand
TCTCTCTCTCTCTCTCTCTCCCTCCCTCCCTCCCTCCCTCCCTTCCTTCCTCTCCCCCTCCCTCCCTCCCTCCTCCCTCCTTCCTTCCCTCCCTCTTTCTCCCTTTCTCTTGCTATTTTACTAAAATAATTAATGGCCATTATCATTTTTTTCTTCAAGGACTCTTGTTTTTCTTAAATGCTATATTTTTCAAGGACACAGTTTTGACTACCTACCTAGGTTAACTTTTTTTTCCCATCAATTCTATTTTTATTTAGCTCTAGAGTTTTGTTTTTGGTTTTGTTTTTTATAAACATCTACAACATGCAATGGCAATTCATCTGCAAAAAGCTACAAGGCCTTTGCTTTTGTGTTATGTGTGTTTCTTGTTGTCTGTTTATATATGTGCATGCATCCATACCTCATGTACATGATACCAAATTGGCTTATAATGAACGCTCATGAATTAAAATTTAAAAAGTGGATCCAAGTACCTTTACTTCACATGGTTTAAAAGGTTCAATTTACATTGGGTACACAGATCACAATGTAAAGGTATAAATTCATTATCTCTAGGATTTTTCTTCAACAAGGAAGAAGTAAATGCTGTCCAATACACTTGTCTGATACCTTAATTCTTTTTTTTTTTTTTTTTGGAACCAGGGATTGAACTCAGGGACACTCGGCCACTGAGCCACATCCCCAGCCCTATTTTGTATGTTATTTAGAGACAGGGTCTCACTGAGTTGCTTAGGGCCTCGGTAAATTGCTGAGGCTGGCTTTGAACTCGGGATCCTCCTGCCTCAGCCTCCCAAGTGCTGGGATTACAGGCGTGCACCACTGTGCCCAGCTTGATACCTTAATTCTTATAGTTAATAAGTAAATTAGATGTGACACAAATTGGACTAATCTTCATAAATTATTCCCTTATTCATAGGGCTAAAAACATCCACGAGGCTTAATATGGGAGCAACAGGTTAGGAACCTCTATTCACTATAAAAATAGTCAGCACAGGTTATTGCAGATATCCAATGGGTCACTAATTTGGTACTGACTTTACAAATTCAATTGGACACCCTGTTATCTGTCATCCTACAACCAATCAGGGAAGAATGCTGTTTCTATGTAAACCAATCAGGAGTGGTAAGAGACAAGGTTAAACAGCTCCAGGACAACCTGGAATATGGAAAATAAGTCTAACCCAGGAGCCTTTTCAAATCTGAAAGAGTGATTTTTAATATGATGTGTAAAATGTTACCCATCTTAATATTTCCTTTCTTAAGGAGTCCTGTCTCACAGCAGGTGTTTTAAACCTCTATGTTTTATTGTCTGGACTTTTTCAAGTACAATATGATGCTTCACAAAGCATACGTTAAATGCGAAACTGCATGTTACAACAATGTGTCAATCAGACTGTGTCGCAAAGTTCAGGAGAAACTGTTATGACACCCAAAAGGCCTGCAGCCACCTGGCTCCCTGTAAAGTGCTAGATGTTTTATCTGAGACTAATAGCTGACACTGTCATCGAGGCTGGGCGACCGCCTCTGCATCACCGCAGTGGAGACATTGCACTGCAACTCATTTCCTTCAGCAATTTCAAAAATTTCACTGAGACCTGGCAAACTCCACTACATACTGGTCCTTTTCATAATGCCTCTTGAGATGTGCTAGAATTACAACCTCAGGTTCTGGTCGTTGCCCATGCAAAAACACCTACTTTTAATAATGAAGAAGACAGTCTACCTGAGGGAATTTCTTCTCTTAACCCTTTTAAATACTTTTCTCCACATGGAGCTGGGTTCCTGGCTATCACTGTACTGTAAATTGTATCTCGGTTCCTGTTTTGCATAGATTGTCCAGCAGGGTGGAGGGGGTGACAGCACCACGAAATCATGGCTCCAAAGTCAATCATGCCGGCTAGGCTTCAAAGGACCCGGACTCCTGAAGTCACGGAGAGTGCACCCTAAATTTAAATGGGGCACAATGACTTTGATTAAGGAAAATAGGGTCCCGACTCTTTTACCTGCTATGTACTTGAGGTGTGTGATTCCTGGCATTTCAGAAAAACATGTCCTGTTTTTACACTGGAAAACTGTTTTCCTAGCACTAGCAAATCAATTAATTGTCACTTTTCTTATAATCACCTGATTTCACTGCACTTGTAATAACTCCCCCCCATTCTAAATTCTGTATAGGAACAATTTCTTAATAAGGTCACCTGCTCAGCTGCAGCTGCAGATGCCACTCTCCTGCTCACCTCCTGACACACTGAGACCACAAAGGGGACTCCACTTACATTGCCCACAAGACCCCCTCCCCCACCCCTTTCCCCACCAGGGTCTCCATGCTCTGTTCCAGAACTCTGAAAGGAGGGGTCCCCCCACTTCACCCCTTCTCAGATCAAAGCAGCCAGATCTGACTCAGCGCCCCGATTTCTCCTCCCCTTTCAGAGTCTGGAATGAAGGGTTTTGGAAAATAATATTCCTAGAAGGCAGCTCCCCAAGAAAAACGGAGGGACAGTGTGGTTCGGGAGGAGGGAGGGGAAATTGGTCAAACATTAAACCTCTCCCCGTGCACCCTTTCCAAATAACAATGGGCCCTAAACTTAGCCCTCCCCCCATCTCAAATTAGCCCTAGATGGAGGCACAGCAACTACTGAAACTCAAAGATGGATCCCAGAATAAGAACAATGAGTTTCAAACTTTTTATAACCACCCTCTTAAGTTAAAGTTTTAACCTGTACAACTAGTCCCTGACAGTCAAAACTGCAGTACCCTCCTTTGCCTGTGTGACCAGCTCTTTATGAGGCAATACAGCCCCCTCCCCAAAGTTCAGGCCTAAACCCCTCTTTGCCCCCATTCAGCTCCAAGAAGCCCTTATCATTATAAGACAAAAAGGCCAGTGGCTGGAGATATAGCTCAGTTGGTACAGTGCTTGTCTCGTAAGCACAAAGCCCTGGGTTCAATCCCCAGCACTGTGCAAAAAAAAAAAAAAGAAAAGAAAAAAGCCGGAATGTTAGGTCTTTAGGCCAAAGTAACTCCATTTTGAAAAATAGCACCTGCCCACCCAGGCATGACCTTTCCGGTAGGCCCACCCTGGAAGAGTCCCAATAACCAAAATCACAGCAAAGATGTCAAGTAACATTCACAGGGCCAGATGGGTTATTTTTTAACTACTCCATTGTGCGTGCATGGCTATATAGTTGAGAAGTTTCTCCTGCAGGCTGCTGTGCCTTGCAGAGGGGCAGCCTGGCAGACTCTCTCTGTCAATAAACCCTTGCTTGAACTCAGAGCTATCTCTCTCATGGATATTTGCGCCAGTTACCCTAGCACATATATTAAGCCATCTTTGCTTTGTTGGAATAAATTCAATTTGGTCATGATTTCTAAAAATATTTTGCCCAATGTATTTGTTAATACTAGTTCAGAATTTTCATCCCTGTTTGTGGGAAAGATTGAAATGAAATTCTCCTCTCTGTTACTCTGTTTCTCAGATCTTTCATCAAGGTGGCTTTCTTCTCAAAATGAGTTGGAAGTGCTGATTTTAATTTTCTGGAAGGTTCTGTGAGAGATGTTAGCCTTCAGAGAGGTTGCATGGCCTGCGAAGCTTCCAGGGAGGGACTTTATATTTGTCCCCCCTCCAACCCCCTGGTTCTCAGAATCTTTGAGGCCTGTCCCGTGGGGGTTCTTTTCATGGATAGCAAGGTCAGCCCTTTGCTCTTGGGCACTGCTGGTCTTGCCTCCTCCTCCTGCCTCTGTTCTCTAGTGGTCCCGGTGGCTGCGAAGCCCAGCGGTGGAGTCTGAATCCATGATTTCAGGTGCATGTCTACAGAATTCCACACCTTCTGTGAACCCTAGCCCCCAAGTGCGAATTTCTTGTGGATTTAGGGACCCTAACTCTTTTAACACCCTCATCTTCGACATCCGGTTCAACTGGCACGTTCCAGCTGACCTCCGATTTTCCCTCTCCGTTTTCAGCCATGTAATCCTATTTCTCAGGACTTACCTGATCATGCCCAGCAGGGCAGCGTGGACTCAGTGGTCAGCAGGAGAAGCAACGGGGGTGGGCGAATGAGTGCTCTTACTCGGGCCTGGGTGTGCGGCTCTCCGCCACTCAGCGATGGGGACAGGAGGGCAGGGGGCTTTGAGGACGGTGCCCTGCTCTCAGTTGCCCGGACTCCCTCTTTTCAGGGCTTTATTGTGCCCAGAGAAAGGCGCTCACCCCAGGGGAAGGAGCTCACCACCCCGCAAGGCGCTTCCCCCTGGGGGAGGCGCTCATTCCCCCCCCAAGCCCCCCCCCCCCCCCCCCCCCAAGACCCCTACCCCCCGGGAAGGCGCTCCGCCCCACTCCAAAGGCGCCCCCCACTCCCCCGCCAGCAGCTCACCCCTCCGGGAAGGCACTCACCCACCCCCGCAAGGTGCTCACCCCCCAGGGAAGGTGCTCATCACCTCCCCAAGGTGCAGGCTGTCACTCACCTTCCTCCTTACAGTCACTGGTTTCTTCTAATAAAGGAAGAAGAGGAGGAGGAGGAAAAGGGAAGACAAGAGAAATCACCGTGAAGAGCGCCCCGGCCCTCAGGGGAGGGGGACCGTGGTCAGCCTCCTTGCTGCCCAGGAACTCTCCCGCCTTGGGGCCTTCACCATGCGGTTCCCTGCCAGGGACGCTGCCGCCCCAGCACCACACAGGTCCGGCTCTCACTTCCTAGGTCTGTGCTGGAAGTCCCCTCCCTGCGCCCCTCTCCTTGCTGCAGCCCCTCCCTTACTCTGCCCTCCCCGGGACAGATCCAGCGGCCAGGAGCCCCCTCTCCCCTCTCCCCGGAGTGCTAGTTCCCTCTGGCTGTGGATTGTCTATTCTGTTCCCTGCGCTGCCCTCCCACCTGGAATAAGGCTCAGCACAGAGTAGCTACCTTTCCTAAGGTCTGTGGGATAATCAGAAAGGTGTGCGCACTCCCGCTGCCTCAGCAGAGGGCAGCAAGAGGGTGGGGTTTGTGGTCTCTCAAGGCTGCTGCAGCATGGAGGGCGGGAAGCACTGTGCTTCTGTGCCCAGGGGCAAACACGGACGAGCCACCACACTCACCGTTCAACACCTGTAGACTCAGCAAACCTAAGACAAGGACAGAACAAGGGAGTCACCCAAACGGCAGGTGCAAGCCCTGCACCATGGGCCCAGGCTCACCCAGCACGCCTCCCTGCGGGGTCTGCTGGGTTCCAGACCTTCTCTGTCCTCCCATCTTTCTCTGTCCCCATCCTCAGGACATTGACTGATACTGTCTTTGATGATCTGTTTCTGTCTGCCTCCCCCATCAGACTACCTCTCTGCCGAGGCCTGAGCACATGGACAGGTCAAGGCTTGTCCACCCCTCTTGTCCTCGCTCATAGGAGGGGCTGGTCCCACAGTTCCAAGATGTCAGGGGGAGGTCTCACCCAGGATCTCTGTCCTCCGTCCAAAGGCAAGTGTGGTCCAGGGGCACAGGACAGTGTTGAGTCCATGAGAGGTGGGCCAGGAGGAGGAGGAAAAGCCGCAGTCAGACCCAGTGGGAGGTGCAAGCCTTTGAGGGCAGAGGCCCGGGGCAGCCCCACCCTCAGGGCTGTGGGCCAGTGCCTCAGGTGGCAAGCTGCACCCGCCACCTGCTGGGCCTTCTGAACCTGCTGCTGTAGCAACCCAATCTGAACACAGTTCACACGACTGGCAGTCACACAAGTCGGCAGTTTAGCACATTCACACAGTTGTACAAACTTCACCTGTCAGTCTTGGGACATCTTTACCACCAAAGAGAATCCCTGCAGTTACCTGTCACCTCCAAATTCTGTACCCAGGTGGCCACCCCAGTTCCCTGGCCTTCTGCAGCTCTGGGGTCCTGGTCACCACTGGACAACCTCCTGTCTCTGCGTTTGCCTCTTCTGGACATTTCCCAAAGATGGCCTGAGGCTGCCTTCCTGCCCGAGTGTGAGTGCTTGTGGCTTGGGCATGTTGGGGCCAGTGCCCAGTTCCTCTGTGTGGCTAACATCCCCTCATAGGTGGGCAGGCACTTGGGACTCTGTTTAAAAGTCTCACTGGACACAGCCAGTCCACCTTGACACATTGCCAGTCTGTGGAAGCGTTGAACAGACTCCAGGGAGCCCTGGGGCCCCCAAAGCCTAAGACATCTGCTCCCTGGTGCTTTATGGAAAATTTTCCAATTGACCCCAGAAAATTTGCTGATTCCGTGATTGTATCACTGAATCCAAACACAAGAGAACCACCTCTGTTACTTGGCTAAGAAGACAGAAGCCAAGGCAGTTGACTTATGTCCAGGTAAACAGCCTGCAGAGCAGAGCCCCAGCCTGGGTCCATTGCCTCAACACCCCAGCCCTCTCCAGGCCACACACCTCCAGGTAACAGGAGGGTGGGGTGACTGCCTGCACCCTGGCTCTGGGCCTGGCGCACACTAATCTTCCTCAGAACCTTGGGGTCTGTAGGGTTCGCTCTCTCTGGCGCTGCAGCAGGCCTGGCTCCACTATTTGGCGGTTGCTGTCCACTCAAGTGTCTGCATCTTGAGGTGGGGAGGCCCCAGGGAAGTGAGCAGAACAGCAGCCGCCACTGCAGACCAGGGACCCTCAGAATGTTCCTAAGTGGCAATCCTAGGACGCCCTTTGGGAGTCCGTGCCCCACAGGGCACGGTGCTCCGCAGGGCTTTAGCCTAGTGGATGCTGGGCTGAGGACTCTGGGTGGGGGGCTCTGTGCAGGGTGCTTAGCAACATCCCTGGTTCCACATGAGATGCCATCCGCCTCCCGACCACTTCCAGGGCTCCAGATGCCCCTGGGGGCAAACCCTCCCCACAGACCATTCCTCCAAGGGCCAGATCTTGTCTCACCCCCAGGCCCCAGGGGGCTGCAGCGACTTGGGCAGGGCCGCAGCAGCACAGACCCGAGCTGGGCTCCCAGTCCACAGAGCCCCTGGCAGTGGCAGGGCTGACGCCTGCAAGGCCACACTCTGCTTGTTCCCTCTCTGTGCTGAATTCCATGCTCCTTAAGAGCAGGGTAGTAATAACCCTCCCAGGGCAAGAATGAGGCAGGGACCTGCTGATCTGAGGCGCTTTAAGTGTACCAGCTCACAGTCAGGAGCACATTAAGGCAGGAGGGGAGATAACCGCCCCCTCTGTGCCTGGCATCCTCTCTTGTAAGACAAGGATGGCCTCTTGAGGGTTGCGCACACGGCACTCGGGACAGGGGCTGGGATGCTTGGGGCTTGTTTTTCACCTGGGGTCTCCTGCGTTTGACCAAGGCCCCTCCTGCATGAGGGTGGGGCTTGGAGGTGGGTCAAGGCTCAGACCGGAGTGCATGTCAGGCTGGGTGTGGATGGCTTTGAAGGCGGCCTGAGAGGTAGAAGCAACAGCCATCACACGGGTGAGTGGATGAGCAAAGTGGGGTGTAGCTGAGGAAACGTCACTCAGCCGTGAAGAGCCACCACTGGCTGGCACATGCCACAGGGTGTGGGGACCCTGGACGCTCATGCAGAGAAACCACACTGCCCAGGGCTCGAGAGCTCCCAGAGCAGCCGCCTTCGTAGGGACGGAAGCAGGAAGGTGGCAGGGGCGATGCAGTGTGGGCAGTGGCTGCAGTGGGTTCTGGAGAGGGGAGGCTGCTCGGCACCGGGACAGACAGTGGTGCACGGCACCTAATGTGCCAGGCCACAGCATCAGGCCCTCTGCAGAGGTAAAGCGGTGAGTGTCACGCTTCCTGAACTGTACCTGAGGGAGGCATGTGACCTCTACCTAGCAGTGACGTTTCAGGGAATGGCGTTGTAAAGGGTCACAGCTGGCCTTCAGGAGGGTGAATCTCCATGGGAGTGGAGGTGGGGGTGGACCAGCATCCCACCCTCCCCGCCAGGGCTGTGCCAACTGCATCTAGCTGCGCAGCCTCTGCCTGGTACTGTGCGGGTGGAGACCGCTTGCCTGATGAAGATGCTGCCAGGGAGAAACGGATCTTGAAAGTGCTGCCTCCAGGGCCTGCCTCCTAGGTAGCTCTCAAGTTCCAGGATCCCTGATCCCGGGAGGTCCCCTCATATAAGATGCCCCACCTTTCTGAAGGTGAAGGCAACAGAGTTATTCTTTCAGTCCTTGGGCTGAGGGACAAGAGGAGGAGGTGGACACAGCAGAGGGAGAGATGCGAACTTACGTTTCAGAACTGTGGAGACGTGAGCACCGGGAGGAGTGTCCCGTGATCATCGGCCGGCAGAAGCATGCAGAGCAGAGAGAAGAGGTGTTAGAGACCCCCTCCTGCCTTGCCCCATGCCACAGGAGGGGTGGGGTGGAGGGCCTTGCAGGATGCAGCCTGACCTCCTAGGACAGAGTCCCTGGGCCCCCAGTTCCCTTGGGGGTTTCTTCCACAGAGATTGGGAGGCTCCCGAAGAGCCCCGGGTCTCCCTTCCTCTCCCATTCCCTGCTGGGGACCAGTCAGGGAAGCTCAGGAGGGGCATAGTGCTCCCCTCTGTTCTCACTCCGCAGCCCTCCCCAGAAATATAGGTGACTCAGATCCTCGCTGTGTTTGCAGTCTGGTTGAGAGGGGAGCTTGGGACCTCTGGGAGCTTGGGAACCAGACACACTAGGACACACTTAGGGCATCCCTCCCAGCCTGAGGGGCAGTCCAGACCCACCCGCAGGGCCTTCCACTCAGCCTCCTCCAGGGACACCCGAGTCCTAAGCTGAGGACCCCCAGATGGCCTGTTCTGTTTCTTGTTCCTTCTTCCCAGCATCTAAGCACATCCTGGTTACCCAGAGGGAAGGAAAACTGGCCACTCACTCTTCACTGCAGGAACGCACCAGGAGTCGCATGGAAAAGAGCAAGCAGGAGAGCTGAGTGAGAACGGGCCCCTGGGGACCAAAACCTTCAGCAACACCTTGAACTTCCCGAGGACCCCCTTGAAGCATGATCTGTGGAGGTCAGGCCTGAGGGACCCCTGGGCAGACAGCTGACCCTCTGTGGTCAGGCCTTTCCTGGTCACACACAAAGGCACCTGGCACTGTTTCCTGCAAGTGCCTAAGAGAGTGAACGCCCTCACCAACGCCTGGATCCCAGGAGCTGCTTCCTGGGCCTTCCCAAGTGTCAGCAAGAGGCTCAGACAGTTTTGGATTTTGGAGCATTTCAGATCTTGGGGTTTGGGGTTAGGGATGCTCAGGTGGTAAAGTTTAAACAGATATTCCAAAATCTGGAAAAATGTTTTTCTCCAACGTGGAATGCTTCTGGCCCCAAGTGTTTCAGACATGGGATTCTCACCCTGCATCACATTAAAGAAAAGCAGAACTCAGGTTCAGCCAGGCAGAACCAGGCAGAAGGGCCGAAGCCCTTGTCCTCCCGACTAGGGACGTGCACAGGGCCAACCAAGTAGGGCACAATCCTTGACCCAGCTGTGGTGGTCTCTGCCTTGCCTGGGGTCTGTCCTCCAAGAGCTGCCCTAGCTGATCTGCAGCTGCTCAATTGGTGCCTTATTGTTTGCTCAGATCAACCCATTGTTTGTTTGAAATCCACAAACCCTTACTGTGCCTCAGTGTACCTTTCAAATAGTACCAATTACACTCTCAGGACATTGAAAAGTGGCACAGAGGAGCCCATTCCCCAGCCCCGCCTGCCAATGGTGGCATCTCAGACCTGAGCTGGGATCCCAGAACCTCACCTTAAACAAAGGCCTGAGGACCTTGCTCTAGCTCAGAGGTCAGCAGACTTCTCAAAGGGCTTTGCAGTTGGGGTGGGACACAGAAACCCAGCTTTTGAAAAAGCAGCTAGTGAGGTTGATGGACACTCTACGGCTCCATCTGATGGGAGCTGTGGTGAGACGTCAGGTTGAACTGGTCTAGTGTATTGCCTGGGGGTTGTGGGTGCTCACTCCCTTCAGGAGTCACTTGTGTCATCCAGCTGAACCCAGCATTTTTCTGGGGCACAGATGTGGAAGGGGACAAGTTTCCCAGAGGAACTGTACAGACAGGGAGAGAGAGCCCCCCAAGCAGCAGTGTGCAGGCCTCTACCCGCCAGCCCTTCGTAGGAACTCCCTTCTGCTCTCCAGCAGCATGGCCCCTTTACCCCCCAGACAACCTCGTCTCCTTACAGAAGGAGGGACGGGAAAGCATCTTCCCTGGGAGCTAGTCACACAGGATGGCTTGCACACACGGCTGTTAGAGGTTCAGGAGACCATGTGCAGCTAAGCCAGGAGCAACTGAAATCATCCATGGGAAACGGCAACCGCTGCACCTCGGGCGCTTCCCTGCAGCCCCGCAGAGGTGCCAGATGCTGGGCAGCACACCACAGTGGGCACTGTCCAGGCCCCTGACCACGGTGAAATCCCAGGGCCTGCACCAGGCCTCCCCAGATTTTTGAAAGGGCTCTCAAGGCCCAGAAGGCATGTGAGAACCTCATTTTGGGGATGTCAACCATCCTGATACTTACTTTCTTCTTCTGTCCTATCTGAGGCGGGAAAGCAGCCAGGTTCCAGGGGAGATGCAGAGCAAAGAGAGAAACAGGTGTTAGGCCTCGGGCTCTGGACGGCACTGACAAGCACCCTGACCCATCAGCATTCAGAGCTGGAGAGGCCCCCAGCCTAGGAGCACAGGGGCTGACGGTGCTGGTGAGGATGCACGCCCTGCTGGAGTCTCGGAGACCCTGCCCTGCCCAACACAGCAGGTGTGGGCACAGGGCCTTGGGCACAGGTGTGGGCGTGCAGTCTTGACGTCCAAGGAGCAGGCGACAGAGGCTTCGAAGAGTGGGGAATGGGTCGGGGGCAGTTCTGGGTCGATCTTGGGGCTGGGGAACCTGTGGGATGCTGGTGCTGACCTTGTGGGGGAGCCAGGGGAAGCTTCTTGGAGAGATTGATGTGTCTGAGACCTGAAACATGAGCAGGGGTTAGCGGGCGAAGGAACTTGGGAGGGGAAGGAGAGAAGAATCTGGGACAGAGGGCAGAGTGTGGCCACAGTCCTGGCTAGGAAGGCGTCTGGAACTTGGAAGGATTGAAAAGGACCCATGATGCATCTGGGTGCTGTGGGCACGTGGGCATCTTAAGGAGTCCCTCCTGGGAGGCAGGGGTGTCTGAGCATGGGGGTCTGTGCTGGCGTCTGATCCTGCTGCTTGCTAGTTGGTGAGCACCAGCAACCATCCTGGTTTCCTGGGATTGACAGGTTCCTAGGATGAGAGGGCTTCAGGGCTAAAAGTGGAAGTCTTGGAGACCAGGCCAAGCAGGCAGGCCCAGGTTAGGATGGCATCTGCCCTCCGGGTGCTGCAGGGGCTGGTACCGCAGGTGAGGAGCTGCTCCTTCGAGGCCTCGGGGAATGCTTTGTGAGCTGCTACTTTGCCTCTGATGCTCTGCCTCTTTCCAGGCCTCAGATTTCCCTCCTGCATAGAAGGTGGTCGAACTCCGGTCCCAGGAGGACTCCTGCCTCCTCCAGCTCAGCTCCCGGCTGGCTCTGCAGACCTTGGCGAGATACTGAGAACGTGGCTATTCCTGGGGTTCCACCCCTGCCAGGGATTCCGCCTCCTGGCCTTGTAGTGGCTGTGTTAGCTTGAGCTTTGGCTCTGCAGTGGCTACTGTGTGTGGAGGAGAACGTGCTGCAGTTGGAGAGATCTGCTGCCATCCAGAGGGTGGCTCAGGGCACGGAGCCTGCTGTCACAGTGGGGGACCCGCAGGGGTGGCTAGGAGGGTCTGCAGCTGCACAGGTGGGTGGGGGCAGTCGGAGAGCAGGGCCGGAGCTGGGCACCACGTGGGGTAGTGGGCCTCTCCCGAGGCTTCGATCTCCACCGGAGCTCCTCCACACGGGCCGGCACAGCCCTCTCCTGGGTCCCAAGTGGGGAGAACCGAGGAAACAGTTCTGAGGGGCAGCAGAGACACGGAGGGATTCCGATCAGGGATCCAAGCGGTGGGATTGGGCAAGGGGAGCTGGTCCTCTGACACTTCATGGCCCCTCATGCCCCCTGTGGTGCACCTGCAGCCACCCTGCTGCGCAGGGGCGAGGGCTGCTCCTGGCTGACCTGCTAGTAGTGAGAGCTCTGGGAAGACTGCAGGTGCCTCCGTGTGTGGAGGACCGACGGGAGGAGCCTGGTGATGGCGGAGGGACACTGAGTCTCAGGGGGATGCAGACTCCCTGGAGCCTCCTGGTGAGAGCTGAGCCCCTCCCAAGAGGAGTCCCAGAGTGGTGCCAACCAGTCTTGAATCCCTGGCGCCCACTACCCTCCCTCTGCCGGGGCCTTCCGTCTCTGCTGAGGTGCTGGCGTCCAGGCAGCAACTCTGCTCTCGTGCACTTAGCTCAGGGTTGTCTTCTCTGGATGAGGGAGACCTGCTTTCTGCTCCTCAAATGAGGCAAAGTTTCCTTTCAAAAGATAAGAACTGAACGCAGTCAGAGAGAACCGGGGCTCAGCCGCCTTGGCAGAGCTTGTGGGGGCCGACTGTCTTCATCTCCACGTGCTGGAGAGCGAACAGCTGGGTAGCAGCCCATGCTGCTGAGCGGGACGGTGCCCCTCCAGGCCACGCGCCGGGCGTGGGTCTGTGTCCCTGACGGGCACACACCCTCGCCTGCCCCGTTCCCCTTTCGGGGTGGAACAGAACATGCAGGGGGCAACGACCGACCCCCGAAGCCCAGGGAGGGTGCAGCACCGAGGGACGGGGCCAGAGGGTGGGACCCACACTCACCGTCCGGGGACAGCCTGCTCATCAGACCTGAGGGAGGAGACAGGGGGGCCATGTGCACACTCAGGGGAGACAGCCCTGGTCAGGGGCTCCTGCCCTGCAGACTCTGCAACTCTTCTCCCGGGAAGTGTGGGAAGTATGCTTAGGGTCTCCCCACACTGCCACCGCCTTGTCCCAACACTGTCACAGTAGGGGACACTTGCCTCTAAAGTTCCCTCTTGAGCACAGGTGTGGTCTGAAAGCTGGTCGAAGGTGATTTCCTCACTGCAATGTCACAGAGTGTACCTTACGCCATGATGGCTCTGGCGTCATTGGCAATGTGATCTCCTGGGACCACTGCCTCCATGGGGCCCGTCAGTGACGGAAATGTCCCTGTGAGGCTTGTATCTACCTCTCTGTTCCCACCAGAGTCTGAGCTTCTGAATCATGACCTACTGGACCCGTGTCTGGGTTTCCGTGGCCCAGTGTGAGTCAGGCCACATGGAGTTCAGAGGTCCCTGTCCAGGGCATTGTGGGGTTGGCGGGTACTTACCCACGATCCCTGAGGACAGCCCATCCAGGAGCAGCAGTTGGCAGCCAGGTCACAGACACAGCATGAAGAATGTTGGGCCCAAGTGGTGGCGGGGACCAAGTCACAACCAAAGAGAAGAAAAACAAGATCAGATGCTGGGGCTGGGAAGGGGCTGAGAAGCAGAATCTTCCAATGTCTCCACCACACAAGGGCTGGAGGCAGTGTGGGGAGACTCTAAGCGGACAGGGGGCGACCTGTGGGTGACTGTGGACTAGACCCTGCCCTGTGGGGTCATGAGAGCCCCTTTGGCCTAAGGCGGGGCTCTGTGAGCTGGGAAGGGGCTGGAAGGCAGGCCTGGCCCTGCTGCAGCCTCCCTAGGAAGGGAAGGAAAGACCACTTTGCCTGGCTCTAGAAGGAGGCACACGCTGGCTCTACCTGCTCCACCCGGGCCCTTGGGGATCAGAGCAGTGTCCCCATGCTGCCAATGGGAACAGGGTAGCTCCAAGAAGTGACACTGCAGCAGGACGCCAAACACAGCCCTCCGCCCCCAGCTCCACCTCCTCTTTCCAAAACAGAGGAGCTGGTAGCAGAGACTTCAGACCCACTGATGGACCAGGCCGGTCAGGGAGAGCTCTGCATTGATGCAGCCCACAAAGCATCCTCCTGGTCACTTAGAGCCCCTGGTGGTCAACACCCTCTGCAGTTGGAAGTGGTGCTGGCTGAGTTATCGAGCTGCACCTTCACCAACTGGGTGGTCTTGGGAGGACCACCCAAGTCTGGGCTCTTCCTGACCCTGAGAGGGGAAATGCCACCTCCCACCTGTAGCAGTAGGGATAAGCAAGGGGATGTGCCTGAGCACGAAGCCTCTCTCCTGGCCCAGGTGACATCAGAAAACACTAGACACACAGGTAAGTGGTGATGACGATGGTAAGTGCGTTCTCGTGCGGTGTTGTGTGTGTGTGTGTGTGTGTGTGTGTG
Organism: Glaucomys volans; assembly: GCA_020662805.1. Taxonomy (NCBI): domain Eukaryota; kingdom Metazoa; phylum Chordata; class Mammalia; order Rodentia; family Sciuridae; genus Glaucomys; species Glaucomys volans. Next base: position 21,578 of record JAJEJO010000605.1, on the reverse strand, counting down.
TGTGCGTGTGTGTGTGAGTGTGTGTGTGTGTGCACGCACGGGGGCAGAGCTGTTGAACTCCCGGTTTCCTGGGTTCGGTGGACGTGTTTCACATCTGTAACAGCATTTGGCCTGTGAGGGCCCAGAGAGGTGAGGTTGCTTCTCCAAGGCTGCCAGGCTAGGAAGGGCAGCACTGGGCTGTGGACACAGAGTGCCCAGTCTGACCTTGGCCTTTTCTTTTTTCTTTTTTGGCAGTGCTGGGGATTGAACCCAGGGCCTTGTGCTTGCAAGGCAAGTTCTCTACCAACTGAGCTCTATCCCCTGCCCTGGTCTTGACCTTTTCTGAGCATCCTCACCTGGCTTCCTAACGTGGCCTCCTACCCCAAGCTTGTAAACCCAGGCACAAAGCAAGGGCACTGAGCTTGCTCTGACCACTGTCGGTAGGGGCTGTCCAACAGTGCTGGCAGGAGCTTCTCTGCCTGACCTCAGAAAGCAGAGAGGGAAACCAGTGTGCGCCAGCATTAGCTCTCGGGCAGAACAAACTAGCCCTCAGACCTGGCGGCTTTCCGTTGGTCACAGCGCACAGGCTGAAGCTTGGACCACCAAAACACTCCCACTGCAGGGAGAGGGACAGCACTTCATTTCCGTCAGGAGAGGTTTCCAGCTCCTGCACCAGAAGCTGGGCAGTGGTCACCAGGAGAAAAAAGAGCTGGGCGGATGCCAGGAGAGGCCGTCTCTGCTGGTTGGGGCTGTGAGAACGGAAGGGAAGGAGAAGCTCACCTTTCAGCACTGCGGATGTCCAGCAGCAGGCAGGAGAGAGCGGGGCCAGGGTCGGGAGAGCCAGGGTGCCATGGAATTGTTTTGCCAATCAAGGTTTGGGGAGAACAGGAGATAAATTAACCCTTGGCACCTTATTGCCCCCATGAGCCCCGAGGCAGGGTAAGGAACCAGAACAGGGAGGCATGGCCCTTCCTAAGGGTTCCGGGTCCCTCTGGAGTCTCCCTTATCCCAGGCGTCAGAAACCCCAGGGTGCTGCTTGCCCCTCCTCCGGCTGAGCTTCAGGAGAGGAGCAGGAGGAGGGTCTGCAGGCAACTTAGGGTCATCTCCACTTCTCAGCTGGAGGCTAGGACGGCGTGTCCACTCTGCAGCAGGCTCCTCTGGTCTGAAACCCACCGGTGACCCGCTCATCTAGCCAGGCCTGCTGCACAGTCGGAGCAGAGGCCACTGCCCCCCTGGAGTGGATCACGGGTGTGCGGGCAGAAACCCCAGGTCTCCTGCTGTCCTGCACACACCCCGCTTCACACAGGAAGGGGGCACGTGGGGTCCACCCTGTCCTGTCCTCCCACAAGACCCTCCAGGGCTAGGGGTTCCTGGGTCTCCATCTGCCCTGGGTGGAGTATCAGCCCAGCGGTTCTGCTTCCCTGGTCCCCTGACTGTGGTCTAAAGGGCCCCCACATAGATGGGGAGGGAGAGTGACTTACGTTTGACTGAAGGGGTGACAGAGCCAGGAGCCGGAGTCAGCAGGGAAGACAAAGGAAGGGAGGAGAGAGGTTAAGGTTCACATGACCACCCGGGGTCTCCACACCGTCCTCCACCCCTCCAAGGACACTGTGGCTGTGGCCTGGGCTACCCAGGCAGGGCCTTGCATGAGGGACTGTTCCCACGTTAGGATCAGCAATGTGACACCGCTGTATTGACAAAGGTGTTGGGAGCCCTTAACTCCAGGCTTGGAGATCAGCCTCACAGGCCGTTTCTGTGTGTGGCACAACAGATAGCGCGTGTTCTGCACCACAGGTGCTCCTGGATATCGATCTCACCCTGCGTGCTCAGTCAGGCTCTGAGCCCACGCCTCAGCCATGGCAGATAGGAGTGTGCGTGTGCATGTGTGTGTGTGCGCACAAACGTAGAGAGTATATTTAATATTCATATTAAGTTGCATCTGAGCCTGGCAAGGTGGCCCACACCTGTAATCCCAGTGACTCAGGAGGCTGAGGCAGGAGGATTGCAAGTTTCTCGAAGCCTGGAAAACTTAGAGAAAATGTGACTCAAAATCAAAGGTAAGAAGTACTGGGAATGTAGTTCAGGGGCCAAGCACCCTGGGTTCAATCCCCGCTACTAGAAAAAACTGCATATGGATGGAACCCATGCCCATGTTTCCCCTTCTGGTTGCTCCCTGAGCAGCACACTAAACAGGCATCTAGTGTTTATAGTGTACTAGGTACGATAAGAAATCTAGGAATGGCTCAGAGGACCCAGGAGGATATGAACAGGTTAGATGCAAATCCCACACCAGCTTATACATGGGACTTGAGCATCCAGATTTTGGTGGGGGGAGGGAGGAGTCCTGGGACCAGCACCCCATGGACACTGAGGGACAACTGTGCACATTCACATAATTCTATGGTTGCATATGGATATGTAGTTATGGATTTGTGTGTCTCCCATGTCTGATTTCATATAACGGGATTTTTTGTTTGAAGCATTGATTGAAAGAGTGAACTACTGGAAGCAACCTGAGTGCCCATCAGAGACTGACTGCTTAGATAAAATAGTAGACATCACTCAAGAAATACCACTCAGCCAATACGAAGTGCACAGGACTGACTGCTTCTCATGGACCAACAGGGGCAGTGTTCAGGATGCACTGCCAGGAGGAGAGAGCAGGGCACACCACACTGTCCTTTACATAAAAAGAGAAGCGGGAAGACTTTGAAGGTATAAACACGTTCACTGCTGCTTGCATCAGCTGTCTCTGGAAGGATCTGAAAACTGGGATCAGCTGGGTGCAGTGGCCACTCCTGTAATCCCTGGAGTTCAGGAGGCTGAGGCAGGAGGATTGCAAGTTCAAAGCCAGCCTCAGCAACTTAGTGAGACCCTGTTTCAAAATTAAAAAATACAAACAATGGGCTGGGAATGTGGCTCAGTGATTAAGTTCCCCTGGGTCCAATCCCTGGTACCAAGAAAAAAAAAAGAATAGCAGGTTCATTCAGGGAGGGGAACAAGGAAAATAGGTAGGGAAGGAAACGTTTACAGTACAACTTGGAGAACTTTTTGAATTTGGAACCCTGGAAATCTTATTTTTAAAAAAGTTTTAGTTGTAGATGAACACAATACCTTGATTCTATTTATTTTTATGTGGTGATGAGGATCAAACCTAGTACCACCCACATGCTAGGCAAGTGCTTTACCACTGAGCTATACAACCCAGCCCCCTGGAAATCTTTTTTTTTTTTTTTTTAAATATTTCTTAGTTGTCAATGAATCTTCTATTTAATTAATTTGTTTCCATGTGATGCTGAGGATTGAACCCAGGGCTTCACACATGTTAGGCAAACATGCTACCACTGATCCTGGAAATCTTATATGTTACTTGAAAGCAAAATATTTTAGATTAAAATAGCATATATGTCTTAAATATTTAATTATTAATTCAAATATTTTTAAATGTTAATGAAAATGGTGCTTCATATAACTAATCTAAATATTAATGCAGCACTAATTTAACATAAAACAAAAATTTAAAAAGCATGATACTTTGAAACAGCACTGGTGTGGCTCCTGACGTGTTTGCATTTATTTAGGTTTTTCCAAACCAGAGGAGGGAGCACAGGAGAACTTTTCAGTGTAAGGGATCCAGACTGTCATCTGACGGCCTTTGATTGACAGGGCTGGTGTGGGGACTGAATATTCTGAAATCATCCCGGTGACGATGGTGCATGATCTGGTGTGAGTGTCTGGAGCTGTGACAGCCTCGGGCTCCTGGGGGACACACACTGCTTTGGAAACTAAGTTGCCTGGCACATTTTAAAATCTCAGGACATGCTGGGTCCTGGTGAACCTTGGCCCCTTCCTCCTCCCTTCCTCTTCTCTCAGTCTGGGGTAACAGCATCAATTCATATTTGTGCAACACTTTCCAATTGCACAGCCCTCTCCTTTAGAAACTTTCCTAGGCTGCAGGAATAGATAGATGCACGAGTCCCTGCCCTCTGGGCTCCTGCAGTCATGCAGGGGTGGGAGAGAAAGACTCTTCCTAACGTCCCATACAGTGATTCCTCAGAAAACTTGGAATGGAACCCCCATTTGACCCAGCTATCCCACTCCTCTGTTTACACCCAAAAAACTTAAAATCAGCATACTACAGTGACACAGCCACATCAATGTTTATAGCAGCTCAATTCACAATAGCTAAACTATGGAACCAACCTAGGTGCCCTTCAACAGATGAATGGACAAAGAAAATGTGGTACATATACTTAATGGAATACTACTCAGCCTTCAAGAAGAATGAAATTATGGCCTTTGCCAGTAAATGGGTGGAACTGAGAATATTATGCTAAGTGAAATAAGCCCATCCCAAAGAAACAGAGGCTGAATGCTTTCTCTGATATGTGGATGCTAATTCACAATAAGGGGAATGAGAAGAATAGAGGTACTTTGGACAAGATGATGGGGAGTGAAGGGAGGGAGGGGGGCATGGGGAAGGAATAATAGGCTGAATTGGACATCATGACCCTATGTGCATGTATGATGACATGACCTGTGTAACTCTACATCATGTACAACCAGACGAATCAGAAGTTATGCTCCATTTATATATAACCTCTCAAAGTGCATTCTATTGTCAGGTATTACTAGTTAGAACAAATTTTAAAAATTTAAAAACAAAATAACTCTCATCCAGGGACCACTGGGGCCCTGAGGCCCTTCCAGGAGGTGCTGGCTGATCTAGCCTGTCTCATTGACTGGGCTGACGGATGCCCAAGTGGCTGGCATGGTGCTTCCTCGGTTGCCATGCCCACCACTATTCCCCTCAGTGCTTGACATGGTTCCACTGGGAATAATGAAGATTCTTACACAGAATCTTTTGGGAAATGTGGACGTGGCATGCTCTTTCTTGTTTTTGTGTTATTTCTTATTGGTATCCGTAAAGATTTCAGTAGATAATCAGATATTAAGTGATTTGGAACATAAAAACAACACTGCTCAAGTTAACTGATTTCATATTAATATCACCTTAAGCAAACAGAAAAAATGTTGTGGGTCAGATCAACAAGAGTTACTGTCCACTGCTCTCAGCTTAATGCAGCCAGACTGCCTGTTTGCTTTAGCCCAAACCAGGATGTGCCCCGCTCTTAGTGAAACTGTTTTCACAGTTCAGGGACCTCAGTGGATTGCACAGAAGATTGATGGGAAGCTGTGTCTTGGGTGTCAATTAACTATTAGCAGAAGGAAGTTCCACTTTACATACTATAGACAGGTCAAAAGGTATTTATGCTTCAGACTTCCAGAGATGTCTAAGTACAACTGTTCATTATCCTTGACATAACTTTAAACCATGACATGTCAAAACCTATATAGTTTATGAGGATGGCCTCGACTTTTATCGTTCCTAGTAACACAATAACCAGAACCAGTTAATGGTTTAGTGATGTCTTGTTTAAGTAGAACTTGATTTGTTTTGATTATACTTATGTCCATCACATTCCCTTAGAGCTTTACCACCTCCCCTTCTATGTAACCTCAAAAGAATGTACTCAAGCTGAATGTATAGATATATAGAGATCGTGTGTGAAACGGTAGCTGGACTTAGAATTTAGCCATGTAACAGTAAAGTTACAACTAAGCCTCAGATCTTCGAGTCTGTGTCACTTTATTCTCGTCGCTGACGCCTTCCCCCCACCAAGCTGTGCCACGACCCCTGCTAGGCTGGACCTCGGCACTCGGTCATTGCAGCATTGATCTCAATGCTCCAGTCCCTCTTCTGCTAGAATGATCAGGTTGCCCTGGTGCATCTGTGAGGGGGTTTCTGGAGGAGATTGGTGTGAGTGGTGGACTGAGCAGTGAAGGTCCGCTCTCAGAGTGGGTGGGCACCATTCCAGGGAACAGAGGTAGAGGAGGCCCAGCCCCTGCCCTCCTCCAGAGTTCAGAAGCCCATCTTCTCCTGTCCTTGGAGGTCCAACTCCAGGTTCTCTGACCACTGCGATTCCAGGTCTTAGACCAGGCCCCCTGGGCTCCTGGATCTTTGGCCTCAAAATGCGTTTCTCCTTCAGTGTTCCTGGTTCTGGGGGTTGGGGACCTGGACAGAGACACACAAACAGCTACCCTGGTTCTCCTGCCTGCTGGGGGCCTGCTGTGGAACTTCTCCAGAAGTGAGGGAGCCCATTCCCCTGACAATTCCCCTCCACTCTCTGTATCGCTGATCTGTCCTTGTGGCCCAGGCTCCCTGAAGAGTCCTACCTGGTCCAGAAGGTCACGATCCTTCCTTTTCCAACTCCCTGTCTGTGAGATTGGGTTTTCATTTGCTTCAACCAAAACAGAGCATCACAATAGAGGGAACACAGAAGAGAGGTGAGACCTCAGCTCCTGTCTGTCAGCCAGACCTTAAAGGAGTTTGCAAACCATAGAGCAATCCCTCTCCTCCCACCAGATGGTCTTGCCTTAGGAAAAAATACTCATTTCATTAAAATATATTATGCTAACGTGCTACATAGTTTCTTGTTCTTCTTCTTCTTTTTTTTTTTTTTTTACAGTTGGTGGGATTGAACCCAGGGCCTTATGCTTGCAAGGCAGGCACTCTACCAGCTGAGCTATATCCCCAGCCCACTATCCTTATTTTTAATGAAGCAGTAAGCATGTCAGCTGTAGCTGTAAGGAGGTGTGATTGGCATACCGTAACATTCACCCATGTCTGTGTTTGTTAGGGTAGATTTTTGCATTCATCACGTCAATTCTGGAGCATTTCATCACCCCAAAATAGGCCCTCCACCTGTAAGCATCACCCTGCAACTCTACACCCAGCCCCTGGCAGCCACTACTCTACTCTCTGTCTTTATGGGTTTGCCTTTCTGCGTGTCACGTATCAGTGGATGCATACAACTGAGGATGACAGGGACTTCTGCTAGACAGGAGGTTCTGGAGGTTCATTTCTGCCACAGCATCTGACGGTACTTTGTTTTTATGACTGAATAATATTCCACTGTATGCACAGACCACACTGTTAGCCACTCATTAATTAAGGGCCACTTATGCCCTTAACCATTGTAAACAGAGTTTCTATGAACACCTGTGTTCAGGTGCCTCCGTGGACGTCTATTTTGGTTTCTCTTGGGTGCAGACTTAGGAGTGGAATTGCTTTGTGACTGTTTAGTGTTTTCAGGAACTGCGGGACTGCTCTCCACAGCCGCTGCACCATGGGCAGCAGTGAAGGAGGGTTCCAACTCCTCCACGTCCTGGCCAGCACTGGTTACATCTCTCTTTTGTGATGAACCCTCCTGGGGAGTGTACAGGGGAACCTCACTGTGGTCTCACTTGCATTTTCCTGGTGATTAATGATGTTGAACATCTTTGCATGTGTTTATTGGCTATTTGCAAATAAATGTTTTAATTAGGAATGTTTAGTTTATAATAAGGTAAATATCAATAACGTTCACCCATACTTGGACAAAAGCTCTTTGGGGTTCTCATTGATTTTCAAGTGTTCAGAGGTCCCCAGACCATGATCCAGCTAGCATGGGTGTGTGAAGGGGTCCCTCCCCTGAACACGCTGCCCACCATCTTTCTTCCTGAGGCATGCTCTCTATGCTGGCTGAGCCACCCTTTGCAGCTCTCAGTGGTGAAGTAGGATATAAAACAAGGATGGCCGCAGCTTGCTTCACTCCCTTCTTCCCTGACCCCAAGGCAAAGTCTGTGCACTAGATCCAAGTCCACCTTCCCCAGAATTCCCAGGGACATCTCCAGATCCAAGGGAATCTGAGAGGTGCGAGCTAGGGGAACATAAAGTAGTGGGTATCCACAGGTCTTACTTTTTTCTTCAGTTGCAACTGGGGGTGAACACGTCAGCCATTCGGATTCCAACAGGATAAGCGAGCAGAGAGCAAGGAGAGAAGTAAGCATTAGGCTCAGATCACAATAACCAAGTCCAGAGAAGATGTGTCCCTGGAGAGAAGATAATTTATCCACTCTTTGTATCAATAAAGCTACCCAGGTACATCTGTCTACCCATCCAATCATCTACCTGCCCATCCATCCCTCATCCACCCATCTATACATCCACCTGTCTATCATTTATCCTTCTACCCATCCATTGTCCACCTGTCCATCATCCACCAACCCTCCATTCATCCATCCATCCAACCAACATTCCCTTGGTTTATGCTTCAGACATGGGCCCACACTTCATGCTAGAGACACAGAAAAACTGGACGCAGCCCCTTCTCTATAGGCCTTTGGGAATCTGATTGGGAGGAAAGCTGTGGGTCCAGGAGCAAATGAGTCTTTCCAAGCCCTGTTCTCATGGAATTTCAGTCTAAGAACGTCTGGGTAATCTCCAGGCATTTCAGACCCAGCCTGTCCAGAAGGGAATTTCTGGTCTTCACCCTCCCACCCATAAAAATAATCTATTGATAAAATAGATATTCACGAGTTCACACTGATGCAAAAACCTGGTTAAGTAAACCAGGGAAAAGGGTCAGCTCTTCCTTGCAGAGAAATTCCAGTTAGTACCTGGGGAAAGAATGAGGGGACTATGAAAATCACCGCTGAGACACCCTACAGTAATCCTCTCTGCAGGCGAGATGCACAGGTGACGCAGAAACTAGTGGGCAAAGGTGGAGGAGGAGCAGGGTGTCTGCAGATTCTCCAAGGATCTCCCCCAGCATATGTATTGATGCCCGAGGGAGAAATAGTATGTGGAGCCCCCTAGCAGGTACCACCTCCACCAAGGTGCTGAGGTCAATATGGTGGGCAGTCAGACCCATCAGCATCACGTGATCTGAGGTCCTTCACCACCGAGGGCAGACCCACTTCTGTGTCCGAAACACGTAATCTCAATCCCATCAAGGGACAGGTGCCCACAAACCTGAGTTGAGAGACATTCCAAGGACAACTGACCAGAGCTCTCCAAATGTCCCCAGGTCATGAAAGACAAGGGAAGATGGGCATCCAAGCCCTAGCGCTGAGGTCGATCGGTTGTGGGCTGGAGGGCAGGCATGAGGAAATGCCAGGGGGACCCTGGCTGGACCCTCCAGGAGAGGTGTCATCCATTAGGGAAACTTGGTGAAATCTGAGAGTGGTCTGTCATTAGGCCGCAGCCTTGTGCTGGTGTTAGGGTCTCGGTTCTGCTGTGGGGCTGTGGTTAGGGAAAGAGGCTGACCTTAGAGGAAGCTGGGTGAAGGTACTCAGCAACCCTAACACTGAGACTTCTCTGCAAGTCTAGAAGGATGTCAAGGGAAAGTTGAAGTCCCCCTTGATCCACAGCACTCTCCTGTCTCTGTCAAGGGCAGAAAGAGAAAGGGCAGGATATTGTTCCCCTTCCCTGGCCTCCAGCACCTGGTCCTCACCCTGCTCCTCTGTGTCGGTCACCTGCTCATGATACTCTGCTCCTTGGTGACCAAAATGATGCCTTAACTCGTGTCTGTGCTTCTGCTCTGATTCCCACCCAGTGGGAAAATCTGACTGTTCACACACACACACACACACACACACACACACACACACATACACACACACACAGACACACACACTTCCCTTCCTGGAAATGCCAGACAGCTTGCATTTGCCCTGAGGATGACATTCAGAATCCCTCATGCCAGCTTGCAAGGCCCAGGCCTCCTCTCTGTTCTTCCATGTTAGTGTCCCCCACCACCTCCTCCATCTGTCCACCATCTGTCATTCTGGCTGCTCTCAGAGCCTGAAGGGACTTGGGGGCCTTCTGCCCGGGGCCTCCTCACAAGAACTCTACCTGCCTGATCTGCCTCCTTGACTCTTCAGCTGGCTCACCCCTGCGCCTCACTGGGGTCTTGTCTCCAATGTCACATTTCCAGAGAGGCCTCCTCTGAATCCCCCAGCCAGGGTGTGATCACTGGCCTAGCATGGGAATCCTAGGAGAACATCTCTGGCTTCCCAGCACTGAGCCGTGGGACAGGCAGGAGCTGCCAAGCATTCCTGGGAGGAGAGGAAAGGAGCTCAGCTCCTGCTGAGCCAGCGTCCTCTTGCCAGCATGCTTTCCCTGTTATCACTTGCAGGGGTCTGGAGTCACCCTGGACCCTCTACCTATGGGGATGTCAAGTCCTGGATCTACACAATTGTAAGCTCTTCAGTGACACCCAGTGGTTCCTGGAACCAGTGACCTGATGACCCCACTGGTTAGATGAGGACAGTGAGGTGGAGAGGCAGCGTCTGTCCTGCAAGGCGGCAAGAAGCCATTGATAAACACCAGCATGCAGACACAGGGGTGTGCATCTCCAGGGGCTGGGCTGCAAATCTGGGACTCACCCACCTGCCCCTCTCCTCCAAGGAGAGAGGAAACCAGATGTCTGAGCCTGGGCAAGGGGGCATCTGTGAGGCGTGGGGGTCCTGTCTGAACCCGGCCCAAATGCACGGGGACCATTACCCTCACGAGGGGTGCAGGCTTCTGCCAGCCCCAGGAGAAGCAGAAACACCAGGGACATCTTCATAACCGGCTCTAGGCGGCACATAGTGGGGCCCCGGGACTGGGCTGGACGTCCTCCTTCCAGGGCAGACAGGACTCTGCTCTCTCACCTCTCCCAGGCTGCAGGGGCAAAGCCAGCTGCCCACACATGCCCTCTGGCTTAGCTGGCGGCTGCAGACGAGGCCCACGCCTCCAGCTGCCGGCCAGGGAACTGTGTCTTCCCGCCGGCAGGCATCTGCTTATTCAGGCTGGAGCGGCCAGGTCAGCCCATCTGCCTGTGCTAAGAGTGGATTGTATATTTTTAAGTGGTTGTGGAGGAAGGGCAGAAGAAAACTTCTTGGCATGTGGAAAGGGTACAGAATGTAGTTTCATGGGACTCGGCTGCATCTTCTCACTTAGGGACTCCTTGGCTCCCGGGGCAAGTTGCTCCCTTGCAGCAGAGACCGTGTGGTTCGTAGTGCCTAAAATATTTACTGTCTGACTCTTTACAGAAACAGCAATTGTGGATCTCTGTCCTAAACACATTTCAAATTTCAAAGCAAGCCCACAAACATCATGAAGCTGTACACAGGGTAGGCACGACGATCTCGTCTCCAGGTGTGCGTCCTTCCAGACAGCTGTGTCCACACCTGTCTCTGCTCCTACTCATCACGTGAGTGATGTGCCAGGTCCACTGTTTCATGAGGATGGCATCTTGTGCAAGCTGTTTAGTCACAGGCCTGGGTGTCCCCAGTGTGCATCAGCATTTCCCGGTACATGTCACTCCAGTTCATGGAGTTACCATGTAGTTTGAGAAGAGACAGAATATAAATGTTCCGTGGTCACATCATTTCAGAAATGTTGGGTTTGACGTCTTGGAGGTGTTGATAACCAAAGGGCAGGTAGGAGAACCCCAAGAGGACCCTCCACAGCTAAGAGGCACCAAGAATATCCAGGAAGAAAGAAAGGGACAACAGGAAGCCCTTTCCGTATTTATTTGACCTTAGGACTTTTGCTCGTGGTAATGATAATACTGAAAACATCATTTGCCAAGAACCATTGCTGATTCTGAGAGCTCTGCCTGCCGTGGTGCAGCCGAGGTCCCAGGGCACTGTGGCCATGCTCTCCCTGCACACGCAGCACCCCAGGGCCCCCTCGCCCACCTACAGTATGGCCGATCACGCAGGATCCTCCGGCCCTGCAGGGCTTCAGCGCCCACAGTCATTCGGCCAAGGGTCCCCTTTCCTTTTCTTGGATGGGGACAGGTTCGGGGGGTCCCCATGATCCTTGGCTCAGGGCTCCCTCCCTCCATCTTCAAAGCCATGACTGCAGTCCCTTTGAGTCCCTTTCCACTCCCATCCATTATCAAGGCTGGTGGGGGCCACTGCCATTTTCCGCGGGCTCTGATTTCATCATTACATCTCCTTCTCTTGTTCCCTGCCTCTCTTTCACTTTTATTCATTCGTGTATTGATTTATTGGGGTGCTGGGGGTGGATGGGGCCTTGCCCCCCAGGCGAGTGTGCCCTACCTGCCCCTCTCTTTGTCCACACAAATGTTCACGGCAGCATCGCCTGTAGCAGCTACGACATGGAACAACCCGAATGTCCATCAACAGATGAGCAGACAACACGGTCCATCCACGCCAGGGGAGGTTATTCAGCTGTAGGGACAAATGAAGTGCTGATGTGCTGCCACTCAGGGGAGCCCGGGAGGTGAGTGAACTCCGCAGACACAGGGCCACTGGCTGGGCACTCCATTTATGCACCACACTCTGGGACAGAAGGTAGGTCTGTGGTTCCCAAGTGCAGGGACGCAGAGAAAGGACCGGCTGCTGAGCGAGGCGTGCTCCCCGGGGTGAGGAAAGCGATTGACAGTCCAGCTGCCGCAGACTCACATGGGGAGAATGGTTGGTTTCATGTTGTGTGAATTTTACCTCAACTTGAATTTTTTTAAAGTGGAAAGTTTTATTAAAACTTCCCAAAATATCAATAAAAATGAACCATGTGTTAATCAAAGGCGAGAGTAGGAGCTGGGTGGCTGCACACCACAACTGACCACGCCCAGCAGCCGAGGTGGCAGCAGCTCGGCAAAGTGACTGAGAGGTCATGCCCTGGGCAGCTCTGGGCAGGGTCCAGGGCTCTGTGCTGGTGGGAGGATGAACGATCTGTCCCTGCCATAGGATTGTCACCCCATGGAGCAACGCCCACGTGGGCCTTGGCTCCAAGTGTCCACAATGAGGCTCCTGTGCCCTCGGCCACCTGGCTCACTTCTCCCCGCTGCCTGTGTCCCCAGGCATTGGTGAGGGCCTGGAACTGGAAGCCCCTGCTGGACTCAGGCTAGCTCTGGTCAGTCCTGTGTGTCCTCTTCCATTGTGAAGTGAGCAAAAGCTCAGGGATTGGCTCCAGACCTGCCACTCACCTGCCATGTAGTGCAGAATGTCCGTGGTTTTCCTCTTACAGAGAATCGCAGGCCTTTGGGGAAAATAAGCTAGGTGGACATAGACGGGGAGCTGGGTGTGTGGCACTCAGAACCCAGCTGGCCCCTGGAAGAGCAGCGGTCAGGTTGTTAGGACTGTTACTGGAGTGCGTTCAATCACCTCGAGGTTCTCATGAAACCTGTACTTCTTTGAAATGGTGGTTCCACCGATTCCTGGCCATTGTTGAAACACACCTTTCTCTCTGGCCTCCCTTTGGATAGAAGGACAGTCCCCACATTCCAAGGCCAAACACATATCTCAAAGTGCATGCCACTCTGAGCACTCGATGAGTACTTCAGTCCTGCCCCGTCCTGCCGGGGGAGTGGGTTGGCCCTTTGTCCCACATGTCCACGCTGTACACCTGCCCACTGTCAGTCACTTAGCAGCCATTCCCACTATCTGATTGACTGTCAAGATATTTGTCTTAGAATGGCCCCAGGTGTGAGCGCAGTCAGGTGGTGATGGCTACAGCATCCTGGTCTCCCTGCTCTGCTCTGTGGGTCGTGGCTAATCCCTGGCTGTGCCGAGCTCACTCCCTAAGCTGCATCCCCGGTTCTGGTGTAGGTGCCCGTGGAGCTGTGCAAACATGTCCATCAAATGACGCCACTAGGGGCTGGGGATCTGCCTGCGTGGGTGTGGGATTCCCTCTCTGGATGCTCTTCAGAACCTTGTCCTTGGTTCCTGTGCGCCCTCTCTGGCCTGGATGTCAGCAGGATGCATAAGATGTCTCTCATCTGCTGGGGGAGTGCAGAGTTCCAGCCAGGCAGCTCAGGAAGGTGGGACAGCCTTTGTCCAGGGGCACTGAGTGTGTTCCCAGTCCACTGAGGGGTTGTTCCTGACAAGCCAACACTTGGAGCTCACCCTTGTGACTCCCCTCTCCCAGCCTGTCATCTCACGAAGTCAGGGTGGGAGGAACACTAGAAGTTACCACACTCTGGGGTCAAGTGCAAAATGTTGAGCATGTGGACATTTTTCTGGGAAGAAGTGTTGAAGCTGTTCTCAAACTGAGCGTGCCCAGCCCTAAGGAGGGTGAAGGACCACCGAGTAGTCCCGAAGGCACCATGCAGGTTCCCTGAGGGAGGCTCTGCCAGATTCCTCCAAGCTCAGGAGTAACCCACCAGTAAGCAACTCTCACCTATAGAACTGATGTTTTTAAAAGCTCTTTCTACCAACAGACACATGCAAGAAAAATTGCAGCCCAACACTGCATGACAGATGCACGCTGGAGACGCTCGAATGCCCGTCGACAGGGTGGAAAAATAAATCAGTCCGTATAGGAATGTGGCAATGTGCAGGAACGTGCAGGATAAAGCAGGAACACAGCCTCACACAGCACGGAGCCCTAGAAACAGTGTTCGGAGGAAGCAAGCCAGACGCCGGAGCCGTGTGCTGTGTGGCACCACCTTATGAACTCTGGAAAATTAATCCTCGATGACAGAAGTGGGAACGGGCAGGAGGGAAGCTCCACACCCTCATCTGGTCACAGGTGCATTTGCCCAAATGCAATAATTTGTTGAACTGCAATTTAAGAATTGTGTGTTTCAGGCTGGGGTTGTGGCTCAGGGGTGGAGCCATTGCCCAACATGTGGGAGGCACTGGGTTTGACTCTCAGCACCACATACAAATAAATAAATAATAAAGATCCATCGACAACTGAAAAGAGAAAAAAGAATTCTGGGTTTCCCCATATGTCAGTTATGCCTCCATAAACCAACCAACTTGACACCCAGGAAACTGTGTCCAGGCTCAGACTTGCTGAGGGGCTCAGCTGGGCAGCCCCACCCAGTCTCTCAAGGGGCAGTAGAGCTGCACCTGCAGGGGCTGAAGCACTGGGCTGCCCGCCAGCCCTCCCTCCTCGGGTGTCCCTGGGGCCTCAGCCTGGCGAGCTGGCGGTCGAGCTTCCTCACAGCATGGTGGCCTCCAGGGAGGCAAAGCTGAGGGCAACCGGGGCCCACAGTGTGAGTCAGGAGAGGTTGCAGGTCCTTCTTACTTGCTGGAAGCCATTCAGGGTTCCCTCTGCCACCTTCTGTTGGATGCAAGAGTCCCCACCCTGCCACAGGCATGAGACAGGGAATTGGTCTCTGGTGTGGAATTGGCATGTGTGGTGTGGATGGGTGGGAGGCAGACGGTGTGTGACCTATGGCCCCTCTGGGCTGGGAGACAGGGGTGCTCAGTGCTCACTGACAGCCTGTCGGGGACCCCAGGGAGGCTGACAGGAAGGGAAGGCTCAGACGACCACCCTGAGGCTGGCCTCCAAGGGCAGGAGAGGGGAAGCCCTGGAAACTGGCTGGCCCAGGACTCCCAGAGCCTCCCGGGCCTGTGTCTGTGTTCAGTCAGGGACAGGGGTGGGGGCCAGTCCCCCAGCCAGGTGGCAGTGAGGTGTCCTCTCCGTGTCAGCAATCTGTGTGGGCTGAGGCCACTGCAGTCTGTGTCCTGGGTTCGGCGGTCCATGTCCTTCCCTGACGCCTCCTGAGAACAAGCCCATCGGCCTCTGTCTTCCCCATGGCTCTGTGTCCTCCTCCAGCCTGGTGGGTCACCAGGTTCCAGGGGTTCCAGCTGCTGGTGCACCCCAGTCCCTTCCCTCTCTGCTCACAGTGACCTGCCAAGCTCAGGACCCTGTCCTCCCCAGCTGGCCCCCCAGCGCCTGGCCTGCATGAAGCTCTGCACATCCTCCTGGGTGAGGAGGGGACCCCGAGACACAGGTCTGCCTCAGACGTGTCTCCAGACATCCACAGACACACGCTCAATTCCCCCCGACCTGCTTTCCATCCCCGTCTCCCCTCGGGGACCCTACAGCCACCTGCTTGCCGTCCTTCACCACCATCTGTGTCTGCGACAGGCAGACAGCACACACCTCCGCCTCCAGATGTTTCCATACGTCCCAGGCTTCTCCTCCACCCATGCCCTACCTCAGGGCAGCAGCATCCACAGCCAATGTCTGGGAGGGGTCCCCACGACCTCCCCACTGTCCCTGCCCCCAGGGACTCCCACTTTGGTCCCCACCCTGACTGAGTATTAAAGTGTCTATTTTCAATTGACATAATCATCGAGCATGTTTATGGGTTATGTAAGATGAAGCTGCAATTATTTACCACACAGGCCATTTTGCTGCAGCTGTCCCTCCCCTCCCAGCGTGTCCACCTGTGAATATCCTCAGCAGCCATTGGTCGTCCACCTGCAAACATCCTTGGCAGCCTTGGCTAGAGTGTCATCAGCCCGTGAAAATGAAACCATTCAAACAGGCTTCCATGCCATCTCCTCCCCTCCCTTCTTCCTTCCAGCCCTGGGAGTGGACACTCCGTCCCTCCTAATAAAACCTCTGGCGTGAGGTTCTGTGTACGGAGTGTTCTCTGGGCGCCGTCACTGGGCCGAGACTCAGACTGGGCACCCCCTAGCGCCTGCTCCCCTGGATTTGAGGATCTGAGCTGCCTGGGGACCCAAACTTACGTTGGTGCCGTGACTCGGGGGGCTCTTTCACTTCCTTTTAAGCAAGTGGAATCCCTTCTGACGCCCCAGAGACCTCTGGACCGGTCTTATCTTCCATTCGCTTGGACGCCGCTTTTCGCATCCCCCACTGTCGTCAAATTGGTGACTTCCCCTGGCCGAACCCCCTAGGCCGACTCACACACTCCTCTGCCACCTTGAGGAGCGACCGGGAGTGTCCAGGGCTCTCAAGGCAGTTGAGGAGCGGGGTTACCCCCAGCCGCGGCTTTCACAGCTACGCTGGTCCCATTAGTCAGCCTTATCTGACAGGTGGGTCCCCAATCCTCATAGTGGAAACTTCCTCTCGGGGTTGAGGCTACCTTTTTGACTTTTTTTCTCGAGGACCTGGTGCCAGGTCCTCAACCCCCCTGGGCTTTTGCCCGGCGCACACTGACAAGAGTGACGCCTCTCCTCATTGCGCTGCCTTCTCGTCTCCAGCCAACTACTCTGTGACCTCGGGCCGCCGTGGCCATGGACTTGGCTGTTTATAAGTCTCCACCATGGGACCTGGGCCCTCCATACCGGCAGATTCACCTCTGGGATGTCAACTGGACAACTTTAGGACACTTGGCCGGCCCCCAACCTAAAGCCATCAGAGCTTATTCACTTGTGTAACGATATTTGGCCACAGTACCCTTTAGACAATCAATCTAAATGGCCAGCAAATGGCTCTCTGGACCCCAATATTTTACAGGATTTATACAACCATTGTGAGCGAGCGGGCAAATGGAAAGAGATTGCTGGCTATGTTCTTCTCTTTTCTTTCTTACACACTAAACCCGATCTTTGCTCTACTTGTAAGCCTGAACACCTCCTTTTAGCAGTGAAACCCTCATTTCCTCCTGTTTCTTCTTCTTCCTCTTCCCTTCTTGATCCCTCCCTCTCCTCTGAGTTCATCCTGGCAAACAATCCACCCCCATATGGGTCTCCTGTGCGGGAAGCCCCTTCGGTCCCTCCTGCCCTCCTCCCTCTCCTCCCTCATCTCCTCTGATTCTCTCTGCTCCTGCTCCTCCCTCCCAGTCCACCTGCTCCACCCAGTCCTCCACCACATGGTTGTGTGCACATGTTCTAGCACCGTTATGGGAGGTGGCCGGGGTAAAGGGAGTGATCAGAGTCCATGTTCCTTTCTCACTGTCCGATCTTTCCCAGATAAGACAACTGGTTAGGCTCCATTTCCTCCGAGTCCGCAAACTTCATTAAACAATTTCAATATATTACTCAGTCTGATGACCTTACCTGGCATGAGATTTTCATGATCATGTCCGACCCCTGAGGAGCACAGGAGAGTCTCGATCAGGCACGCACTTTTGCAGATGAACTTCACCAATGGACTCCAGCCCACCCCACTGGGACTCAAGCAGTAGCAGATAATGAACCCCAATGGGACTATAACACAGGGACTGGGCGTCTGCGGCGAGACCAGTTCCAAACCTGCATCCTTGCAGGTCTCCAAAAGGTCACTAGTAAACCCATTAATTATGCTAAACTTCTGGAGGTAGTACAGGACAAAACTGAAAACCCAACCATTTTTTTGAGTCACCTCACAGAGGCCATGCTCAAATCACTAATCAGGATCCTGAAACTCCGGAGGGACAGCAGCTACTCATGACTTATTTCTTTAACCAAAGTTGCCCGGACAAAAAAGCTAAATTGATGCGGTCGGACAGGGGGCCCCATACCCCACAGCAAGAGGTTCTAACCTGGCATTCAAGGTGTATAACGGAAGGGAGGAAAAAAACCAAAAGTTAAAATACCAAATGCTGGCCAAAACTTCAGCCAGCTAAACCTGCCCAGCCAGCCACCGCTAGGGGCACAATAGCTCCCAGATGACCTCCAGGCCCATGCTTCAAGTGTGGAAAAGAGGGCCACTGGCATGAGCCTGCTCCAACCCCCAGCAGCCCCCAGGTCCTTGTCCAAAATGCCACCAACTGGGACATTGGGCAGTGGACTGCCCTGGTGCTCAGAGAAGGCCAGGTCACCCTCGCCCCCTTCCCCCAGTAATCTACTGGGATTGGCAATGGACGACTGAAGGGGCCTGGGACTTCTGCACCCGATGACTGTCACTGCTCAGGAGCTCCGGGTGACCCTTACAGTGTCAGGCAGGCAGCTCTCTTTCCTTATAGACACTGGAGCCACCTTCTCAGTGCTGCGGGAGTTTTGGGGACCCATTTCCCCTGCCAAATCCTCTACTGTCAGGGTAGAGGGAAACCATACCACCCCCT